>JAKCPI010019410.1:0-22628 GCA_023213315.1 Euborellia annulipes
CACCTGGATACGCTACTAAATATAAGATTTATTAAGTATTTAAACATTTTATTAAATACAACACACACAAATATTGTGTTCAATATTTTTATAAAAGAACAAGTGGAAAAGCCCGCCTCCGGGCAGGTGGCCCCCCTGCCCACCCTGCATTCGGCGAGCAAATGCATCAAATTTATTCTTGCTTACAGTTTGGAAATTCTGCAATTGCTCGTCGAATGCAATTTTTATCCAGCCTTTAAAAACGCTCCCAATGATCATAGTCCTTAATGAAAAGATGGCCTTTAGAGCTTCACTTCTAGTCAACTAACAAACTTATCTGATGGCAAATCATCAATATAGTAAACAAGAACACGTTTAACTTTAGATAATTGTTACAAAACAATTTATAGCTGAGATGATATATTAATACTGTAAGAGGGTAGAAATGATAGATGCAGCCAAGGTTATTTCTTTATACGTTTAATTCACACAGCTGACGTTTCGGTTCCGTGTTTGAACCGTCCTCGGCGAAAAGTCATTATTAAAGTGTCATAGTGGAACTTTGTTGAACAACTCTTATATAATAAATATATACACAGTGTGAGATGACCAGGTACATAAATTTATTATATAAGAGTTGTTCAACAATGTATAAAATCCACTATGACACTTTCATAAGGACTTTTCTCCAGCTCTGAGGATGGTTTCAAACACGGAACCGAAACTTCAGCTGTGTGAATTAAACGTATAAAGAAATAACCTTGGCTGCATCTCTCATTTCTACCCTCTTATTATTAACTTTGGAGTTGAAAAAAATGAGTTTTTTCACATATAATTAGCTACCTGAGATATAAGGAGTGTTTTGTGAAGTTAGCAAGGCATTATTTATAAAAATAACTACGATCTGGGCTCTTATTTAATCATATGATTAGCTTAATTGAGCTTAATTAAAGATGTGGAAAGAGTCGAACGTCATAGTCAACTAACTTATCTGAGGAATGGCTAGTTAATTAGAAGTGAAGCAACCGGTCCTGGATTAAATTTACATACTTGTATGATAATGTTTAGAAAATCTTTATATATATAATTCTTCTGTACGTGTGTATGTGACTGAACTCCTCCTAAACGACTGAACCAATTATGATGAAATTTTCTGTGTATGTTTGTGAGAGTCCCGGACAGGTTTTGTTTCACAAATAACAATAAGTTAATGAGTAATTAACCGTTAAAATAAGAAAAAAATAAAAATTAGGAGAAAGGGTTGCCATGGTAACAAAATATAAATATTTACCCATGTTTACGATTTTTTTTTATTTATTTACATTTTGAATTCTAAAATATCGGCGTAAATTTTTTGTCTATGTACCGGGAGAGTCCCGGAAAGGATATGATTCACAAAAAATCTTAAGTTCATGAATAATTAACCGCTAAAATAAACTCTATATATAAAAATGAAAAGGGAAGGCGAGCAAGGGGGGTCCAGGGGGCGCAGCCCCTGGCTAGGCGAAGCCCCGCCGAAGGCGGGGCTTTGCGTCTAGTTGTATATAAAATGATTATAGGAAATTTGTGTAATATCTTATCTTTCGTTAGAGAGGGAAATAAAAGAGAGCAAGTGAGAAGGAATAAGCATTAAGTAGCCAGGCCTATGGCCACAAAGGAGATGGTCTAGAAATGGTTATGTCTTCTGTAGAGCTTATTTCTAAAATATACATATCTCTGAGAGACACTTGAGAAGAGAGAGAGAAGAGAGAGAGAGAGAGAGAGGCAAAAAAGAAAAGAGAAAAAGAGGTGCCCGAGGGAAATCAGCCATCGGAAAAAGGGAGGAGGCAAAAAAGAGAGCCAACATCCCAGGCACAGATGTGTGACGATCGACTAAATATTGTCTCTAAACACAAGAGGAATTTTCATTTTCCAATGTATATATTTATTTTTAATTAAATAGATGATAAGAATATAAAAAACAAAAGTACAAATTTGTACAAACGGTCCTTTCCCGGTGGAATAAAAATAAAAATCTTTTTATTTTGATTATATCTCTGGAACTAATCATCGCATTACGATGAGGTTTCTTAAATTTATAGTCCTAAGTGATCGCAGAAGATAGTAAGAGAGTGGAGCGAATCGTACCGCAGAAAGCGGTAAATCAGCCTTAACAATTAAAACGCTTATCACTAGCTCTGAAGCAAACGATTTTGAGAGTCCCGAGTATTTTTCGGATAAAGTCCTCAGTCAAGGGGCAGCTCCGTGAAGTTGGTCAAAAAGAGCGACAGGAATTGAACCCAGGATCTCCAGCCTCTCCGAGGGAAAAACAAAAGTGAACCCTGAATTAATCTTGAAAGCTTGAATAAGAAGAATAGGGTAGTTAGGTCTTCCCCAGGACAATTGATGATTAGGAAAGCCTGGATCTACCTCCATCTAGCTCCAGCGTTTTAATTTCTTGTTTCCCCCAGGATTTTATTTTTAAATAACTGGATTTGTAAGCCGCGAAATTTATACAATTAAATATTTATTAATTCATACACCCGAAAAAATAAGGTTGTGCCGCCGGGAGTCGAACCACGGATCCTCCAATTTGTACTCAGAGTGCCCTACCACTGAACCACAGGCTGCTGTTGGATTATTTCTTTTCTAAACATTATCACACCACAGTACTCCTGAACAAAACCAACAGGATCTACGAGTAAACTACCAGATTAAATTTTCTATGTATCTATGTATATATATAATAGCGGAGTGTCCGTCTGTCCGTCCGTCCGTCTTTCTGTCTGTCCGTTCGACTGTCACGCTCTTTTTGACCAACTTCCCGTTGGAATTTTGAAACGAAATTTTTCAGCCTTATAGAGGACGTTATGGAGAGTCCAGGAAAAATATTTGAGTTCCGAAATTCCTATAACTTTTTGAGTTATTAATCCCTAAAGTCACGATTTCTCCCATAAGAAATGTATAGAGAAAAATTAATGTATTCTTTGCATTTATGTATTCTATGAATGTAAATCATCAAGCAGGCACTGAATTGGAATAAGTAGTAATAATAATTTTCTTGCCTTCGAGTTTGGCGTAGTAGGTAGCGTGCCTACCTCCTATACCAAACGTCGCGGGTTCGGACCCCTGGTAGTCCGATGATTTTATTTAAGCCATTTGGATACCAAATGGCTTAAATAGAAATGCCTGGACCCCAAATTGATATATTAATTACAACGGTTAGTCGTCTAAAGTCTTAAATGGCCTAAGTTGACGAAAAGACTGTGTGAATGTGTGTGGGGCTGTGAGTGTGAATGAGAAAAAAAGTGTGAATGTTTAAAAAAAAAAATAAATAAATAAATAATAATAATTTTCTTCTCATAATTAAGGAGTCAGCCGCCCTCGGGCTTGGTGTAGGGGTTAGCGTGATGACCTTGTGTATACCAAGGGTTGCGGGTTCGGGTCCCAGGCAGTCCGAAGTTTTTATTTGGATACCAAAACCGCGAAGCCCGCCGGCTATTTTATTTTATTTTTTTTTTAAAGCACAAAATAACCCTGTCAGTGCAGCTATTATTTAGAATGGCATAAAGCAAATTTTTGATTGACTTATTGAGTGGTTCAACTTACTTTACTTGAATTTTTTTTTTTTTTTTTTGTTCTCCCGTTCAATGGGATGGATATTGAATAAGAATTGTTGCAAAACCTCAGCAAACTTGTCTTCTCATTTTTAGACAAAAAACTTGAGGGATTTGGCCGAACTAGGGTCTAGGGCGTTATTTAGAGGCTTTGATGCACTTTGCATATACAATAGGCCATATCTTTTTCTCTCTAAGCTCTTGTGCGTTGTATATATTATAAATATTGATTATACGTAGCTACAAATTTGTATTTGGGAGATTTGTTTTGTAATTTTAAGAATAACCCCCCCCCACCCACCAACCCTGTGTGCTAGACGTTTATTCAATGAACAAGAAATTTATTATGGAATTGAAAATATGATTAAAGGTATTTGAATGGAATATTCCATCAAATTATCTGAATAAGTTGAACTAAATACGCGGATTAAAATCTGAATTGATAATAATAGCATTATTTAGAGATTATTGGAATGCTATTAATTTCCATACAATTTAAATAGCGTTTTAGTATGCATAATGCATAAAGATGTTCTACAATAAAGTTGGAAAGTTTAAAAAAAATAACTCAACAGACGACAAGGAGAGTATTCAAAAAAAAAGTGGTGTGTGTACTTATGTACACTCGTTAGAGTTATACTTCATTGGAGTATGAAAAAAATTTAAAATAATAAAAATGCTGTAATGATCGAAGATAAATATTAAAGTTCTTTTTCTTTCGATATTAGCTCTTTGTTCATGATTCTTTTGGTCTTCGATCCTGATTCTTTCGGTCTTCCATTCGTTCTTTTTATTTTATTTTCAAACAAAGAGCGCCAGAGAGCGCTGGTGTTCTTTCTATTTTATTTTTTAAACAAAATACATTTTGGTCCCTTTAGATAAAAAATAAAAATATTATTAAATTATTAATTAATAAATTTATTTAATTAATAATTTAATTTTTGGATTTGAAAATAACAACACGTTTTGTCAAATATAACTTCATCATATCGTTTTCACAAATTCTGGGGCTATCTTCATCATGTCGTTTTTATTATACAAATTCTGGGGCTAACTTCATCATGTCGTTTTCACAAATTCACTCTCATCAATCTCATCAAAACGCGCCAAAAGAAGTATAGCCTAACTTCAAAAAAAAAGGCTTTTATTAAAATTGAACTAAATAATATCATTTTTGTTGTTAAAATTGTTAAATATTTAGGATTTAAAATAAAAGGGTGGGGCGCTTTGAGGATCTAAGAATTCCACCCTTCTGCAAGATACTAATTACGATTATTTGGGAATTGTAAAAGAAAAAAAATCAATATGACCAACATCGGATGAACGTTTGATTAAAAATAATTGTGATTTAAATTTAAAAAAAAAAATTAGACAACTTCACATGGTGTTCCCAGGCGGTCACCCATCCAAGTACTGACCATGCCCAATGTTGCTTAACTTCGGTGATCAGACGAGAACCGGTGGATCAACATGGTTTGAAAGTTGCCATGTCTATATATTCTCAGATGATATTTTGTTAAATAACAATCTGCGTATATAATTGACAATACAAAACACAATTCGGAAATTAAAATTTAATATATGTTATCATTTTAATTAAAAACGTTAAAAATTGTACAAAGATCATTTTTTGAAATAAACAACTCTCTAAATATCTACAAAATCCCATTAGAAATGGGCGGGGGTGGGGGAAAATAGGAATTAAACACAAACACATAGGCGCCGGAACGGGGGGGGGCAAGGGTACATTGCCCCCCCTGGCATCCTATAGGGGGGCAGAGGGGGCAAAATTTCTTCTTTTATTTCATTTATTTTTAAAAATGATATATTTTTACGTTTGAAAAATAAAATCTTCTTAATTAAAAAAAAATTAAAAGAGTAAGAAATTCATTTTTTTCCAAATTTTTTCCAAAAATTTTTGATAAAATCACTAGCAAATTTTTTAAAATTTTAATTTTATTAAAATTGTGATTTTAATTAAAATATTTAAAGTTTTATAGTAGATTTGTTTTTGTTTTATACTATTTGAACATATTAAATAATTTTAATTTTCTAAAAAAAATTTTTTGCCCCCCTGAATCAAATTCGTTCCGGCGCCCCTGCACAAACACGAAATATTATTCAATTATTAATTAATAAATTTAATTAATAATTTAATTTTTGGATTTGAAAATAACAACACGTTTTGTCAAATATAACTTCATCATATCGTTTTCACAAATTCTGGGGCTATCTTCATCATGTCTTTTCACAAATTCTGGGCGATCTTCATCATGTCGTTTTCACAAATTCACTCTCATCAATCTCATCAAAACGCGCCAAAAGAAGTATAACTTCAAAAAATGTATTTCTTTATCAAATATATTAGCCCTTAATGGCAGGAGCAACATCAGAATCGCCTCCCTAGTTTAATACCTTCATGTCTTTCAACCCTTCGCATCTTTTTAGGGGTGGCGCTTTAAAAAATATCTAGATGGAAGCAAGACTCTACTGTATTTAGAATTTGAATTAGAATTTGCTTTCAACACATATGATGCTTATTATCTAAAAAAGCCGAAACGTTTTCTTTTATTGCGAGTATTTTTCGTTAAGGTGCGCGTCTCGGGGTGCTAATTTTGGGACTTTCCAGCGGCCACAATTTTGAAGCTATCGACCTCAAATTTTTTTTAAATTAAAGCTATTTAAAATATCTACAAATAATAGAAGCCCTTTTTTTGATTTTCGAAAAAAAAAAAATTTTTTAGATTAATCGCATTAAATAAAAGATATTTAAAAAAAAGAGCTCTATAAGTTGTAGATAATTAAATTAGTAATCTTTGTGTTAAAGAATAATTAATTTTTTTATTTTAATTAATTAGCTGGAAAGTCTAGAATGAAATGGAACAAGTTACGTGTATTCCTATGGGGGAACACTAGCGCCATCTCTTGCCGCCTCGAGTCAATCGTGTTTTAACGGTTTTTCGAGACGCGCACCTTAAAAACTATTCTACTAGCTGACATCTTCCAGCTGCCACATTTCCGAAGTTTTATTTATTTTATTAAGAAAAAAAAAGTATTCTAATAAAAAAAAAAGCGGGTCTCTCTAAAAGCAACTAAAAATTTATGAATGCAACTCTTGAAAATGTTGTATGAAGCGAGTAAATATTTCCATGAATCATAAATAATTTCATCGTGTTTTTCCAAGCCGTTCATTTCCATTTGATTTTCCAAAAGATTTCAGCCATTTTTTCCGTATGAGTGCACAAAGAGGCAGGCGCATATGAATGATGAGTGAGTGCCAAGTTATCCTTTCTCTGCGCTCTTTGCTCTTCATTTCCAATTCCATCATCTTTTTAAGAAGATTAAAAACCAACGCCAATCAAATTGAAGCCATTCATTCATTAATAGATCATTTTTATTTGATTTTGTTGAAAAAATAAAAAAAAAAAAAACTCATTTCAATTCATTGGACTGTAGAGTTGCAAATATTTACTCGAAAGATGAGACAAGGCAGGCGCGCTACCAACTACGCCGTGAACTTTAAAAGGTTGGGAAACACTGTGCTAGAGATTCAAAGTTATTATATAGAAACAGTGCAGGAAAAAATGTTTAAAGATTTCTCTTGATGTTAATTTTGGTAGTTAGATGGAGTTGACTTGTAGTAAGAAAAAAAATTTTGTTTTTTTTCTTTTAAGGTTGTTCGGACAGTACCTCGTAAGTCATAATAAAATCTAAATTTTTTTTAAAATAAAATTAAAAATTTGAATGCCAAAATTCCTTATTATAATTTAGTCGTGACCTATCATAGTTTATAATTGGATTAAGTTAATAATTTAATTACCAAAAATAATAAATGAATGACTTTCGACTTGAGCAGTATAACACGTAATATAGAACTGGCAACATTGCATTCGTCAGCTATCTATTTTAAATCTTGAAAGCCTTCAATTTTATTTTATTTAATATATTAATATTACAATGATTAACGCAAATCAGTTTAAACACAATGGACGATTTGCGAGAAAAAATATCGTAAAATGGAAAAAACAAAATGTAACTGACAGCGAGAAAAGAGTATTGTTTTATGCGACGTTGCCAGACTAGTCTGAGTCTCGTGACTTCCTTATTTTTAAATATTGGCGACTGTCATTTTCGCGATTTTTTTGACTTTCTTGTTAAAATATCTTTAAAAGATATCTGAAGAAACTTTTGATTTTATGTTTAACATATTCCTCGGAAGTGAATTGATATTTTGTTTTTTTTTTTTGTACCTATTGCAGAGATGGCTATATAATTCGATATGTGTGCGTTTCGTCGACATTCCCCATAGACTACATGAATAATTTTTAATAATTAATTACACGATAACCCTGTGTCAGATCTGCTTCAAAAATTTTATTTTATACGTATGTGAATGTGATTAATAACATATTAAAAAATTAGCTTTTAATCTAACAAAGTGCTTTAATGTCCGAACAATCTTAATCAGATCTTTATTACAGAAAGACGCAATTATTTTTTCTTACTTCAAGTCACCTCCATCTATCGACCAAAATTAACTGCAAAAGAAATATTTAAATCAAAGTTATTAGTTTTAATATGAAGAAAGCGCGTTATTTTAATTTACTCTAAACTGTCTTATAAGTGTACCTTGTACAGTCGGCGCCACAAGTGCCTGATTATTTTCTAATTATAGGAAAAATAGAATTCAAAAATATTTTTAAAATAAGTAGTAGTAGGGGATAAACATTTTTAAGGTGCGCGTCTCGAAAAACCGTTAGAAGACGATTGACTGCCGAGTTACTCGAGGTGGCAAGAGATGGCGTTAGTTTTCCCCATAGGGATACAAGGGATTTATTCCATTTCATTTGACAGATTCCAGATAATTAATTAAGGGTAGAAAATTAATTATTTTTTAACACAATGATTACAAATTTAATTATCTTTAAGATATAGAGCTTCTTTTTTAAAAATATCTTTTATTTAATGCGATTAATCTAAAAAAAAATTTATTTTTTCGAAAATCAAAAAAAGGGCTTCTATAAGTTGTAGATATTTTAAATAGCTTTAATTTTTAAAAAAAATTTGAGGTATAGGTATTTAGAACATTTTTTTTATTGATTCATGAAATTTCTGTGACTCCCGAAAAGTTAAAGTGTATTTTTCGAGTCAAATTTTATTAGCCACCTTTAATCATTGTGAATAATGTTTAGACAAACAATTTGTCTACTTGCACATCAGGATGGGTCAACAATGCTTCATTCAATTACGCTCTGACTATAATTAAGAGAGAGAGCCCTTGTTTATGGATGCCCAAACATTGTTATGTGTCATCATGACGTGTGAACAGACAAATTGTTTGTACAAACATTCGACCGTACTGATACATTGATATTGCGTTTATTTTTTCTTATTTCATTTCCTTTTTGTTTCACTGTTCTATTTAAGGGGTTTCAGGAGCGACGTCTAAACGTACTTTAAAAAAATAGACTATTATAAGGAATTTTTCAATGCGGTTTTTTTTTTTAATGAATTATATTCATAAGAGATTATTGGGACATCGAGACTTATTAAAAAATTATCGTAATTAATATTTTTGTTATCAAGCAAATACAAAAAAACAATCTGTCCCAATAATCTTTAATTTTTTTTAAATTTAAAAATGAATTTATTGCTATTATTAATCACATATTAATTAAGAAATTTTTAAAATAAGCTTAGATGATTTATTTAAAAACCAACTGTCGAATTAGTTCAGCATTCTTGCAATAGATGGCAGGCTAGTCTATCAGCTGATCCCGTAATAGTGTATATCTGGCCTATATTTATATATTTTTATGCATTTATAAAAGATATACATAATATATAATAACATTTATAAAGTATTTATTGTTAAAAGATCAATGAAAATGCATTAAATATTATTAGCTACCATTCTGACATCTCTTGGCAAATTTTTGAATTACTTGATTTTTTGGGCATACTTTTTATGACACACAACGCCATCTTAGCGGGAAAAACATGCGAAACACTTTCGGTCCTATTCCGCCTTAAGGCGGTAAGGAGAAATGTGAAAAAATCAATTTTACTGGTCAATAGTGATTTTTTTTTTTTTTACCAATGATATGAAGTGATTTTCGTGATGTTTATTATTCCAGGTTTTTGTAAAAGATTGACTCAGTTCTCGAAAACGGCTCTAAAGATTTTTTTCAAATTTTAAATATATACTATTTTCAACACCAATATGAAATTGCGCTAGGTCTCATCTTTGGAAAAAATGATACTTATGTACTTTTTTAGTTTTTTTCACTTTTCTCAAAATTTCCTTAACTAATTTCTTTCAAATTTTAAATATTTATTATTTGTGGTATAGAAAACAATCTAGTACTAGTACTTTACTGATGTACTTTTTTATTTTTTTCAATTTTCTCAAAAATTCAGTCTAATTTATTTCAAATTTTAAGTAACAATATGAAATTATGCTAAGTTTTGTCTTTGGGATACTTCGAGTACTAGTACTTTACTGAGGTATAATACTTTTTCGTTTTTTCCAATTTTATAAAAAAAAAAAAAAAAAACACCGAGCTCCAGCTCGGTCATCCCGGAATTTATATTATGCTGCATATCTTAATTTTTATATTGATTAATTATAATTTGCTGCATCTTCAGAATTTTCTATTATTAATAACGAATATATTTGGTTGAAGGGTGACTTTGATAACTTGATTGCTCATAACTTGGATAATATTTAGCCGATTATCATTTGTCACTGCTTGTTGGGACAATAAACAACTAGAGAATATTGTACAGGCATTCATGGGTGATACAAATTGCATCAACAGTGTCAAAAGTCAAAAAAAAACTCCAGATTTGAATTTTCCATATTTTAGCAGGCTTCAACTAAAGGCATCTCTGAATCATCTCTGATTTGGCTAAACCTTGATATTTTTAGAGGGTAAAAACGTGTACTAGTACTTTACTAATGTTCTTTTTCAGGTTTTTTTTTTTTTCAATTTTTACAAAATTGACTCTATTTTTTTAGATGCTCTTTAAAATGTATATTCTTTTCAATACAGCTGTATAATGTAATGTTACTTTACTTTTGTAAAACATTCACACTTTTTTCTTCAATTCACACTCACACTCACACACACATTCACACAGTCTTTTCGGCAACTCAGGCCATATAAGACATTTACGATAACCGTTATTGATTTAATAATATACATATTAGGGGTCCAGGCATTCTTATTTAAGCCATTTGGTATCCAATTGGCTTAAATAAAATCATCGGACTGCCTGGGGTCCGAACCCGCGACGTTTAGTATACGAGGTTAGCACGCTAACCTCTACACCAAGCCCCGAGGGCAGGGTTTTAACCTGAATGATTATAAATTTTGAATAGTATATCATGGCGTAGCTGATATGTTGAATAGAGAAAAGAATGAAGCCAATTAATTGAGTCTCTATTTAATAATTAAACGGTCTTTATTCGGAACGTTTCGGCTGGGATCCACCGTGCCATCTTCAGCCATCAAAGCTAGAAAATTATAATACTTTCACTTATCTGATTTTTTTATATACCGGTATAAGATTTTATATATTAATATAAGATCTTATTTATAGGAAGCCGCCGAAACGTTCCGAATAAAGAGTGTTTAATTATTAAATAGAGGCTCTATTATTGGCTGCATCCTCTACTCTATTCAACAGATTATAAAATTTTTTTCCTCTGATATACTAATTGAAATAAAATAACTTTATATGTTGACACAGAAAACCTGTTGTGATAGAACATCACTCTTTCGAACGTACCAATAGCATTGTTGTGTCCCACCAGATTTTTATAATAAGGCGCACAATTTTAATGTAGGCAATTATTTTCAAATTAATATCGATAATGAACAAAGTTCTCATTATAAAAGTGATTGGAGAATTAAAGAGATAACAGACGGGGTGGAGAGGGGGTGGGGAGGGGTAATATAAAAGCACATTTCCTTGAGGAAAGCGACGGGGCTTATAATAATGAGATTGCATAAAAACACCATTCAAAAGAGAGCCTGGGTTGCTTCGTAAAAGAAGTGAGGATGGTTTTATTGCAATGCCATTTCTATGAAGCCTTTAAAGCCCCGTGTTTAATATATATTTAAATGCTCGATTATTATGGAAATTAATTGAATATAGCTACCTATAAAAGAGAGAGAGAGAGAGAGAGAGGTGCAAATTTCAATGTCTTTCCTGTTCACGTCTTCTTTTGAATTAGAAAACGAGATAGAGAGAGACGAAGCGAAGCTTCTAACTAAAAACTAATGAACGCGTTCGAAAATAAAACAATAAAATCTGGTGTGAATAGTCGCACAGCACACAACTTTCTCTAACCTTTGGAAAATTGCGTTCTGTGCTTGTCACACCAGATTTTTTTGTGTCGATATATTTTTAGTTTCTGCCGATATATTAAAATTCAAGATGTAAAATTTATAAACATGGGGAAATATTTATATTTTGTTACCATGGTCCCTACTCTTTCCTAAGAAGTACAAGAAAGTAAGTTTGAGGACAAAATGAGAATATACATTTTAAAGAGCATCTAAAAAATAATTTATTTTTGAATTTAAAAAAAATCGTTGGAGCAAATTTAGAGAAAATCGAAAAAAAACTGAAAAAGTGAATCAGTAAAGTACTAGTACTCTTTGGCCGATTTTGTTCAAAAGCTTCGTGTCACGTCCCATGGGGGTGCCTAACTTAAATATAAAATTTCAACCTCCTAGCTCATGTTCGTTCTTGAGCTATTTTGTTTAAAACACAGACATACAGACAGACAGACGGACCATGTCGCGAAAAGGACTTTTTTGGATTCAGAGGACCTCAAAACGTGAAGATCCATCAAAATCTCGACATCAAATTTTTGACATTAATCCAATATAAATATAAATATCGGTAAGAGAAAGTAAAAAACAAACACTAAATGGCTTCAGTAGCCAAAAATGCAAAATTAAAACAAAAGCATATTATAACAAAAAATCTGGTGTGACTGGCGCACAGCACACAACTTTCTCTTACCCTTCGGTAAGAGAAAGTTGCGCACTGTGCTGGTCACACCAGATTTTTTGTGTCGAGATATATTTAGTTTCCGATAGCACCTTAGTTTCAAACTTGCATTTTAAATGTTGACTGCTTCAAATAAACTATGGTTATTTTTCAAAATTTTAATCTCATATTTGGACATTTTATACACAATATAGATTCGTAAATAAATACAAAATTTCATAAGAATTGGAAAAAAAAAATTTAAATGCGTAAAAAGTTCCAAAGGGGACCCCCTTTTGAATCGAAATTAACATACAAATCCCTATAGGAAATTAACATTGTTCCTATGCGAAGATAAGGTGGAAAGGGAATTTAAAAAGAGTAGAGAGAGAGAAGATAGTTTTGTGAGAGAGAGAGATATGTTTTCTCCGAAAAAAAAAAATGGGCGTTTAAATAATAATTGATTTTTAATCTAAGAAAAAGAAAAAGATTTAAATTCGGTTACCATGGCAACCATTTATTTCTCCTATCTTTCCTATGAAGCACAAGAGTAAAGTGTGCTTCAAACAATTTTGAGGGCAAAACGAGAATATACATTTTAAAGAGCATCTAAAAAATAATTGATTTTTGAATTTTAATCAAAATCGTTAGAGCGAATTTTGAGAAAATCGAAAAAAACTGAAAAAGTACATCAGTAAAGTACTAGTACTTTTTGGCCGATTTTGATTAAAAGCTTATTTTGTCGGTCCCGGTGGGTGTTTAACTTAAATATAAAATTTCAGCCTCTTAGCTCAATTCCTTCATGCTTAAAATTGAACACACACAGACACACACACACACACACACACACACACAGACAGACAGACCATGTCGCGAAAACCACTTTTTTGGATTCAGGGGACCTCAAAACGTGAAGATCCATCAAAATCTCGACATCGAATTTTTGACATGAAACCAATACTTTCTCTCTCTATATATATTACATATATACATAGGTAAGAGAAAGTAAAATTAAAAAAAAGTCGGTGATAAAAGTCGCTTTTTTAAAAAAAAAGTCTCTGAGAAGCAAAAAGTCGCAAAAATCTTTTTTGAAAAACTCAAAAAAAACGATTCTTTTTGTGAGATCAATGAAAATATCTAAGAAAATCTGGAAAAGTCTCTAAATTGACAAAAGTCGAAAGACTTTTTTTCGGCTCTTTAATTTCAATTGAATTTGTTACCAATCAATTTAAATAAATATGAAGGAGTCTAAATGGCCCTAGATGCTGAAAAAGTCCATAAATAAAAAATCTGGTGTGACTGGCGCACAGCACACAACTTTCTCTTACCTTCGATAATCGAAAGTTGTGTACTGTGCTTGTCGCACCAGATTTTTTGTGTCGACATGTATTTAGTTCCCGGCAGTAGGGTACAATTGAATTCAAGATGTAAAATTTATAAGTATGGGAAAATATTTATATTTTGATACCATGGCAACCATTTCTCCTATCTTTTCTATGGAGTACAAGAGTAAAGTGGTCTTCAGAAGATTTCAATCACAAAACGAGAATATACATTTTAAAGAGAATCTAAAAAATAATTGATTTTTGAATTTTAATAAAAATCGTTGGATCAAATTTTGAGAAAATCGAAAAAAACTGAAAAAGTACATCAGTAAAGTACTAGTACTCTTTGGCCGATTTTGATTAAAAGCTTATTTTTCCGGTCCCGGGAGGTGCCTAACTTAAATATCAAATTTCAACCTCATAGCTCAATTCCTTCATGCTTTAAATTGAACACAGACACACACACACACACACACAGAGAGAGAGACAGACAGACAGACAGACCATGTCGCGAAAACCACTTTTTTTGGATTCAGGGGACCTCAAAACGTGAAGATCTATCAAAATCTCGACATCGAATTTTTGACATGAATCCAATACTTTCTCCCTCTATATATATTAACTATATATATAGAGGTAAGAGAAAGTAAAAAAAATAAAAAAAATCACCCCCTTGCATTAATCCGGGTCGCGGGTTCGGATCTCAGCCAGTCCGATGATTTTATTTAAGCCATTTGGATACCAAATGGCTTAAATTTAGAATGCCTGGACCCCAATATGTACTTAGTATATTAATTATTAACGCAAATTGTAAAAAGTCTTTATAAGTTGCCCAAAAGACTGTGTGAACGTGAGAGTGAATGAAAAAAAGTGTGAGTACTAAAAAAAAAATCTTCAAATTCGAATGTACTGTAAGCATGCTGTCGGAAACTAAATAAATTTCGACATAAAAAATCTGGTGTGAGAAGCATAGAGCACAACTTTCTCTTAGCAAAGATAAGAGAAAATTGTGTGCTGTGCGACCAGTCACACCAGATTTTTTTATGTCGACATATATTAGATTTTATAAAAAGTCAATTATGTATTTTTATAGTCTGAAACGAGATGACCAAAAAATAGCGGCATCTGATTAAGAAAAGTCGCGGGTCCGCCACAGCCGGGCCCGAGCCAGCTGGAGGGGAGTCCAGGAGGGCGGGGGCGAAGCACGCCGCCCGCCTTCGGGCATATCACCATGTATTTTTAATTTATCTAATTATATAATGAATATGGAATTTCCTGAAGATTTCGTGCTCTAACATTTAATTAATTTCTTATCTCCTCGAATTCTTAGAAAATGACGAATCGATTTAATCACGAAACAGTTCAAGTAAAGCTTTTTCTTAAATTGATAGCCTTACATATATGAGGGGAAAAAAAGAGAGAATTTAATTTTAAAATAAAACATATTCTAGCACACAATCCAGGTGAATAATTCTCTCACTTTCAAAATGGCAATATAAATCTCTGGGATATATATTTCCCAATTGTCATAAGTATAATTATCTTGGGAAGCGCTTGATTTACACTCCAATCGGATATTTCTAACAAATCCAAACGAATGTCTCGTTTCAAGTGATCCATCATAAAGTTGGTTAAAATTAATGGCACGTTATGCTTTTGTAATTCCCGTTTCCCTACTAAAAACCCCTTATAAATTCTTTCTAATCTAATAATATAAAATTCTAATTCAACACCTTTATATTCATCAAAATGATTTAATTAAATTTATTTTTCGATAGAAAGCAATTTTATTTTCCTTTCTTTTATTAAAAAATCTGGTGTGACTGGTCGCACCTATAATTATGTCGACATATAGTTTCCGACAATGTGGTACATTCGAAATTTTTTTTTTAACACTCACACTTTTTTCTCATTCACACTCACATTCACACACACATACACACAGTCCTTTCGGCAACTCAGGCCATTTAAGACTTTAAACGATACTCGTATTTATATAATATATATTTATTTGGGGTCCGGGCATTCTTATTTAAGCCATTTGGTATCCAATTGGCTTAAATAAAAAATCATCGGACTGCCTCGGGTCCGAACCCGCGACGTTTGGTATACGAGGTTAGAAAGCTAACCTCTACGCCAAGCCCCGAGGGCATATACATTTTTTTTTTTATAAAAAAACACTCACACTTTTTTCTCATTCACACTCACACTCACACACACATTCACACTGTCTTTTCGGCAACTTAGGCCATTTAAGACATTTACGATATCCGTTATTATTAAATTATATATATTGGGGTCCAGGCATTCTTATTTAAGCCATTTGGTATCCAATTGGCTTAAATAAAATCATCGGACTGCCTGGGGTCCGAACCCGCGACGTTTGGTATATGAGGTTAGCACGCTAACCTCTACGCCATGCCCCGAGGGCATATACATTTGAAAGAGCATCTAAAAAATAATTGATTTTTGAATTTTAATCAAAATCGTTGGAGTGAATTTTGAGAAAATCGAAAAAAAAAAAAACTGAAAAAGTGCATCAGTTATAGGGTTGGTCGAATCGATTTCGATTTTAATCGAAAATCGATTTTGGGCGTCGATTTTCGATTAAAATCGAAATCGATTCAGTGTTTTGACGGCCGATTTTCGATTTTCGATTTTCGATTTTCTAAGAAAGTGGTTTTGGCGACATGATCTGTCTGTCTGTGTTCAATTTTAAGCTTGAAGGAATTGAGCTATGAGGTTGGAATTTAAGTTAGACACCCCCTGGAGCGAGAAAATAAGCTGTTAATTAAAATCGGCCAAAAAGTACTAGTAGTAGAGAGGTAGTTTTTCAGGTTTTTTTAATTTTCAAATAGCCCCAACGATTTTGATTTAAATTCAAAAATCAATTATTTTTTAGATGCTCTTTAAAATGTATATTAGTATATATATTTTGAAGTACACTTTACTCTTGTATTTCATAGGAAAGATAGGAGAATTTGTTGCAATGATAACAAAATATAAATATTTCCCCATGATTATAAATTTTAATCTTGAATTTAGCCCTCGGGCTTGATATAGGGGTTAGCAAAAGTCGAGGGTTCGGACCTCAGGCAGTTCGATGATTTTATTTAAGCCAGTTGGATACCAAATGGCTTAAATAAGAATACCTGGACCCCTAATATGTGTATATTATCAATAACGGATATCGTAAAAGTCTTAAATGGCCTAAGTTGCCGAAAAGACCGTGTGAATGTGTGTGTGAATGAGAAAAAAGTGTGTTTAAAAAAAAAAATCTTGAATTCAAATGTACCTTAAGCTTACTGTCGGAACCTAAATATATGTCGACACAAAAATCTGGTGTGACAAGCACAGAACACAACTTTCGCTTATTGAAGATAAGAGAAAGTTGTGCTGTGCGACGAGTCCCACCAGATTTTTTAAGAAATATAGAAGCTGATGTTTGGATCTCTTGGTTTGTTAAAACTTACGTTATAAAACTTACTAAATATGTTATAGTACCATATACAATGTGTTGGTTATAAAGACTGAATAAATTGATTTGGGCATCAGTAATGCAACATTCTATTTTTCTTGTTCTATAAACTGCTTGAAAATCGTAAGAAAGTAAAAGTTGATCATGACAAAACTAATAGTACTATTATGCTAAGTAATGAGCAATATATTTTAAACATTTTAGATAGATTTGGTATGACTGACGCAAAACCAGTAGGCACTCCTTTAGAAACTAAATTAAAACTAGAAAAAGGTAATCAAACTAAAGATAATAATCTCTATCAAGAATTAATAGGATGTTTAATGTATTTAAGCGTGACATGTCGTCCAGATATTGCTTTTGCAGCCTCTTATCTTAGTCAATTCAATAACTGTCATGATAATTCCCATTGGATTGCCGCAAAAAGAGTACTAAGGTACCTAAAAGGCACTTTAAACTTAGGATTAACCTATACAAAGAATAAAGAAAATTTACTTAGTTATGTAGATTCAGATTGGGCCAATGATTCAGTAGATAGAAAATCACATTCAGGTTTTGTTCTCATGCTAAGTGGAGGACCAATTGCTTGGGAAAGCAGAAAAACAAAAAGTAGTATCTTTATCCTCTACCGAAGCAGAATATGTATCTCTTAGTGAAGGTGCTAGGGAAACATTATTTACATATAATTTACTAAAAGAACTTATGAAAAATTGTAAAGATTTTAACTATGTTTTTGAAAATGCTGTTAAAATATCATCATCATTTCTTGGGAAAGGTCATTCATTCTCTCTCTTTTAAAATCTCTTATAGGCCAAAAGAAATCCTCCCTCATTTTAAGATACTTGATTATGATTTCTATATGGTAGAAGTCTCTCAAATTAGAATAATAATTAAAAAATTATCTCCTTTCTATATTAGGTCTATAGAAATGATTGGGAGGGCAATGAGTAAATCCTTTCTATTCGGGGGTGAGTTTTGAGGGTGGTTAAATAAAGGAGTCTTTTCATATGGTTATTTAATTTCGAATTAATTCCCAACTGATACCCGTTAGTTTGCAAGTGAATGGAATTTTTATAAATAGAGAATTTATTTGATCATTGGGCGTTCAGAGAGCAATGCTATTTCTCTATCGATCGATGCCTGCTTCCTTGTTGGCTGCCTGCATGTCAGGCGGTTTGTTATTTGAGTCGAGACATGAGTCAGTCGTTTGGACTTCTTTCTCAACTCTCTCTCGTGTGTTTAGTATTTTTTTTTTTCTATTGTGTTATTTGTGCAAATAAGACGTTCATCCGCCAACCTCATTTACTCCCCGTCTGGTCACCATATTATTACGGTAATGATTCTTTTCATATCTCATTTGCATAATGAATTAAATTTCTGTTTTCAATTTTTTTTTTCTCTCTTAAAATATACTTATAAAATTATCCAATTTTTAAATGAAGTCGTGTACCCCAGGTGGAGGGTGAGAAAGGGTGTAAATCACCCCTTCTATTAAACAAAACAGTATTTTTCTTTAAAAATGAAATTTAAAATAGAAAATTATTTTTTTTGTGTCAAATGTTTACATTTAAGGAAACGGATTACTCTCGCTCCCTCCCCACCCTCCACCCACCTAACAGAGAATTTAGCTCTCCTAATCTCTATATAATAATATTTAAAAAATAGAATTCTTAAACTTTTATCTCTCGTCATTGATATAGTAATAGAGTGTGAGTTTTAGAGGTGGAATTTTTTACGGGTAGCGGGCTGTAAATCCCTGCTTGATGGCTGGAATTTTCGGCTTAAGGGTGAGGAGCGACCCTTCCCACGCGAGCTCTAGGTGGTAGATGCAAATCGCCCGGATGAGACACCACCACTTGGCTAATGGGCACTTTAAGAATGGTTATCTGGTTACTAATGCCTTTGATCCATGTTTCTGGTGTCTATGCTAGTCATAGCGTAGATACAGGCTCTGGCCAGGAATTCCGGCTCTCTTCTTTCTCTTCTTCTCTTCTCTTCATTCTCCTCCGCCTTTCCTTCTCCCTTAACCCAAAATCCATCCAGCCAATCCAGCAACTTTTCCCTTACTTCCATAAAAAAAACCAAATTAACAATATCCTCATGGAATCAGCGAGAGTAAAATATTCCGGAGTTAAACTAGCCTCCCGTTCGGATCTCCGGGTGGAGGCTACTCCCGCGGGTTCTATGAGGAAAAATCCTCTTAAATTTCCAAACAAGGATTTCACAATTCAGTTCACCAATATTCGAGGACTGAACTCAAACCTTAATGCCGTCCACCACCATCTCGAACGAGTCAATCCCCAAATTCTTGTTCTTGGAGAAACCCAGATTTCAACAACCAACTCAGGAGCCCCTCACCTTAATTACCCTAACTACCATATCCTTGATAAGTTTCGCTTTAAGGGAGGCATCTGCGCCTATGTAAGATCAGATGTTTCCTGTAGGAGAATACATGAACTCGAGTCTAACGATTTCGATATACTATGGCTCAAAATCTCAGCCAAATCATCGAATCATTTCCTATGCTGTATCTATCGTTCCCCCAACGCTAGCAACCATACTTACTTTTTCGACCATCTCACAGAATGTGTCAATACTATCCAAACCAAATTCGTCAAATGAAATCTCCTTCCTAGGAGATTTTAACGTTCACCACAAAGATTGGCTGAAATACTCGGGCACCACCGATGCTGCAGGGAGGGCAGCCAAGAATTTTTGCGATTCTTGCGACCTCACCCAAATCATTGGTGAACCCACACGTGTTCCAGACAATCCAACACATGCCCCCCATCTTCTAGACCTATTTATTACCTCCAACCCACACTCTTACTTCCCTTCAGTAGCCCCCCCTCTTGGCACTTCCGACCACTCCCTTGTCACGGTAGTATTCAAGACATCTCCCACTAACCATCTCAAACGCATCCCTCCTCGGAAAATTTGGCAATTCCACTCAGCCCAATGGGATGACCTAAGAATCTTCTATTCGTCTTTTCCATGGAATGACTACTGCTTCAACGGAACCAATGCTTCTCAGGCGGCTGACTCTATCACAGAAGCCATAATCATGGGTATGGAAATGTACGTACCCTTTAAAATATATCAAAAGGGAAAAAATCCAAACCATGGTTTAATGTCCAATGTGTGAAAGCCACTAGCGCCAAAAATCAAGCATATGAGAACTGGAAACTGTCTCATGATCCGTTGGAGTGGGATAGATTTCGTAAGGCCAGAGCCCAATGTCAGAAGACCATCAACGAGGCTAAAAGGACCTTCGAGCAGAGGAAATGCGACCAATTGGCATCCTGCCCAAATGGTAGTCGACGCTTCTGGTCTTTGGCCAAGGCAGTAGGCCGTAACTTTTCCTCATCTTCATTTCCACCTCTTAATTTGCCTGATGGTAAAATTGCCACTACCCCATTTGAAAAAGCCCAAATCTTTGCTTCTCTCTTCGCGTCCAATTCTACTATTGACGATAAAGCCAATAGTCGCGATCCTCCGACCCAGCATTCCAATAAAATTTCAATGAATAAAATTCATTTTAGGGATAAACTAATTAAAAAGGTTATTAAGGAGCTAGTAATCGACAAATCCCCAGGCCCTGACGGTATTCCCCCCATCGTCATTAAAAAATGTTCCCCTGAATTGGTCCCAATATTATCCAGGTTGTTCAACCTCTCATTTTCCTCGGGAAATTTTCCCTGACTCTTGGAAATTGGCGAATATTCAACCCATTCCCAAAAAAGGTGACTCCTCTCTTCCCAGCAACTATCGCCCAATCGCAATAACCTCCATACTATCCAAAATTATGGAAAAAGCCCTCAACATTCAAATTTTAAATCATCTGGAACATTGCGGAATGATGAATGATAGGCAATATGGTTTCAGGCATGCTCGTTCGACTGGGGATATTTTGAGCTTTGTCACACACCTCTGGAACAAAGCCATGGAAATGAAAGGGGAAACTATTGCAGTTGCTCTTGACATTTCGAAGGCTTTCGATCAGGTATGGCATAAAAATCTTTATGCTAAACTTCCATCTTTTGGCCTATCCTCTGAGCTGTGCCAGTGGATCAAGAGCTTTCTAACGGAGCGAAAGATCTCGGTTGTAGTCGACGGTGTGTCTTCTATTCCGCATTCAATCAACGCAGGTGTTCCCCAGGGTTCTGTCCTCTCTCCCACCCTATTCCTTATGTACATTAACGATCTCATGGGAGTAACCTCCAACCCAATTCATTGCTTTGCTGATGACAGTACCCTGCACTCAGTCAGGACTGGTGAAACCTCATCCACTGGTCGTCTGGGGGCTGTGTCGTCGATAAATGATGATCTTGGTCTCTTGGAGGAATGGGGAAACCTCAATCAAGTAAAATTCAATTCCCAAAAAACCCAATGTTGTTTAATTTCTAGACAAAAAAATAGGATTTGCCCTCCCCTTATTTACAGCAATAATAGTCTCGAGTTCAAAGATTCATTTTCTGTTCTGGGAGTGACAGTTACATCTGATCTCTCCTGGAGCAACCACATCTCTTCTGTGGTTAAATCTACCGCAAGGAAATTGGGTTTCCTATTCAAAACGAAGCGTTACTTTTCCTCCCAACAACTCCTAATCCTCTATAAAGCCCAAATTCGGCCGTGTCTTGAATATTGTTCCCACCTTTGGCGAGGGGCGTCGAAAGACGCTCTCTCCTCCTTGGAAGCCATACAGAGGCGTGCAATTAGACTGATAGGTGATTCTACCCTTACTGCATCCTTACAGTCACTAGATCATAGAAGAAGAGTATCTGCACTATCTCTCTTCTACAGGTATTACCATGGTCAATGCTCTGCCGAATTAAAATCAATTATCCCACCCAATGCAACATATTCACGGAACACAAGAGAGGCATCTTCCCAGCATCCCTATGCTGTTCAGATCACGACTAACAGAACAAAACAATTTCATTCTTCCTTTGTCCCCATGACCTCCCGTGATTGGAACAAGCTCCCTGCGTCTATCTTCCCCAAAACCTACAATCTTCAGACTTTCAAGTCTAACCTCAACAGGCATCTTCTCAGTTCCCGCAGTTGAGTTTCCCCTTTATGCTTCTCCTTTTGTTTTTATTTTCTTCCTGGCTGCATGTGACTATTGGTCATTATAGGTCTTCGGACCTTATGCACCCATTCCAAAAAAAAAAAAAAAAAAAAAAAAAAAAAAAGCAGAACCTTAAAATCAACTTATGAGCATAGTGAAAAATTTTTTGTAAA
>JAKCPI010019411.1:0-31444 GCA_023213315.1 Euborellia annulipes
ACGCAGATTGTTATTTAAGAGAATATCATCTGAGAATATATAGACATGGCAACTTTCAAACCATGTTGATCCACCGGTTCTCGTCTGATCACCGAAGTTAAGCAACATTGGGCATGGTCAGTACTTGGATGGGTGACCGCCTGGGAACACCATGTGAAGTTGTCTAAATTTTTTTTTAAATTTAAATCACAATTATTTTTAATCAAACGTTCATCCGATGTTGGTCATATTGATTTTTTTCTTTTACAATTCCCAAATAATCGTAATTAGTATCTTCCAGAAGGGTGGAATACTTAGATCCTCAAAGCGCCCCACTCTTTTATTTTAAATCCTAAATATTTAACAATTTTAACAACAAAAATGATATTATTTAGTTCAATTTTAATAAAAGCCTTTTTTTTGAAGTTATACTTCTTTTGGCGCGTTTTGATGAGATTGATAAGAGTGAATTTGTGAAATCGACATGATGAAGTTATATTTGACATAACGTGTTGTTATTTTCAAATCCAAAAATTAAATTATTAATTAAATTTATTAATTAATAATTTAATAATATTTTTACTTTCTCTTACCTCTATATATGTTAATATATATAGAGAGAGAAAGTATTGCGATCATGTCAAAAATTCGATGTCGAGATTTTGATGGATATACATGTTTTGAGGTCCCCTGAGTCCAAAAAAGTGGGTCCCGCAAATTGGTCTGTGTGTGTGTGTGTGTATGTGTGTGTGTGTGTCTGTGTGTGTGTATGTGTGTGTGGACAGATTTTTAGCATGAAGGAGTTGAGCTACCGGATTGAAATTTTATATTTAACTTAGGTACCTTTGAAGAATCTCAAAATAAGCTTTTGAACAAAATCGGCCAAAAAGTACTAGTACTTTACTGATGTACTTTTTCAGTTTTTTTCGATTTTCTCAAAATTCCCTCCAAGGATTTTTTTTTAAAATTCATAAATGAACTATTTTTTAGATGCTCTTTAAAATGTATATTCTCATTTTGCTGTTGAAATCTTCTGAAGACCACTTTACTCTTGCTCTTCATAGGAAAGATAGGAGAAATGGTTGCCATGGTAACGGAATTTAAATCTTTTTCTTTTTATTAGATTAAAAATCAATTATTATTTAAATTCCCATTTTTTTTTTTATTTTATTTCTGTCTTTAATTGTTTTAGAGAAAACATATATGTCTCTCTCTCTCTCTCACTTGCAAACATTATCGCCTGTCTCTCCGCCTTCTCTCATAGGCCTAATGTTAATTTCCTATAGGGATTTGTATGTTAATTTCGATTCAAAAGGGGGTCCCCTTTGGAACTTTTTACGCATTTAAAAATTTTTTTTCCAATTTTAATGTATTTTTGTATTTATTTACGATTCTATATTGTGTATAAAATGTCCAAATATGAGATGAAAATTTTGAAAAATAACCATAGTTTATTTCAATCAGTCAACATTTAAAATGCAAGTTTGAAACTAAGGTGCTATGGGAAACTAAATATATCTCGACACAAAAAATCTGGTGTGACCAGCACGGTGCACAACTTTCTCTTACCGAAGAGTAAGAGAAAGTTGTGTGCTGTGCGCCAGTCACACCAGATTTTTTTTTTTATCTAAAGGGACCAAAATGTATTTTGTTTAAAAAATAAAATAGAAAGAACACCAGTGCTCTCTGGCGCACTTTGTTTGAAAATAAAATAAAAAGAACGAATGGAAGACCGAAAGAATCAGGATCTAAGACCAAAAAAAGAATCATGAACAAAGAGCTAATATCGAAAGAAAAAGAACTTTAATATTTATCTTCGATCATTACAGCATTTTTATTATTTTAAATTTTTTTCATACTCCAAAGAAGTATAACTCTAACGCGTGTACATTAGGGGTATGACTTTTCGACTTTTTTTTTGTTTAAGATTTCCTGTATCACTACTCAATGAACTTTTGCCTATTAATGACTAAAATGACGTTTATTCCATGAAACTATTAAAAAAGGTCACGCACAAACCACTTTGAAATTTTAGGTTGACTAGTCGCAGTCTTGTATAAGCCGGTATATAAGGGAGGTGTAAAAAGCGGGTAGTTGAGTTTTAATTAGCTTAATTTGCTTAATTTGGTTTCAATTATAACTTTCAGAACGCTCTAGAAAATCCCGGGGGGGGGGGGGGGGGGTAAGGGACCCTCTGGGAAGGGGTAAGCCGAAATCATATTTTTCTAATAAAGATTTAATGATAAATTATATAAATTCTATTTATAAAAGCAAATTTTAGTATTTTTTTAATTATTTTAAATAAAAGATCGGCTGCAGCAAATGTTCGAAGAGAAAGGTACCCCAAACCCAAGTTTATTAGTTGCCATCTCCATGTGCTGGATCTCTTTATACTTGTTGCCATGGGCGATGAACTCCATGGGTTGACTAAATCACCAAACATCCACTACTTCTTTGTGCAGGATTTGATTAGTAATTATAATAAATAGAAAGGAGCCTTGAGCAAAGTTAAAACTAAAATTAAGAAAACAGGCGGCTGAAGAGACGACATGAAATTTCTCTACCACCTCACTCGTGTCTTCCATCACTTCGCTGAGAGTAATGAAATCTTTTTTCGTGAAATTTCAACAAATTCCAAATATCAGCAATGCACGTTGGACCCCTCTTGAGCCATTCTAGCTCTTCTTGAGTTTATTATGATGCCTGAAATCCGCAAAAGGTTGCTCAAAATTTGTTCATTCATTTCTTACTAATGGGATGATCATTAAATCAGGAGCCAATGGTTTCGCGTTTAAGATTTTGATGAACTATCTGCTGCTCTGAATTAGCAGGGTTAAATTTCTTGAAAACCCACTGGAAAATAGATGAATTTCCAATCAACATTGCCCGAAACAACCAATGTTGTAAGCGTGCGGTGCAATCAAAGATATGGAACAAGTCTACTAAGGCTCCCCCCTCAACAAGGACAACCCCCACTGAGATTCATCCTCAACAATGACCTTATTTAGAATATTTGACTTCCTTGTGTCTTTAATGACCCTATATAAGTGAGTCTAAAGCTTGAGTACAAATTTATATCTATTTAGAGTGACTTCAAAAAATTGGCAAAAAATCTGATATATAAAATTTTCAAATCATTTTGTGCGTGACGTTTTTTTATCAAATCACCTTGAAAGTAAGATTTTATTCAATATTTAGTAAAAGTTCATCAAGTTATGATACAGGGATACGAGGTTGTAAAAAAGTCATACCCCTAGTGTACATAAGTACACTCTCCTTGTCTGTTGAGTTATTTTTTTTAAACTTTCCAACTTTATTGTAGAACATCTTTATGCATTATGCATACTAAAACGCTATTTAAATTGTATGGAAATTAATAGCATTCCAATAATCTCTAAATAATGCTATTATTATCAATTCAGATTTTAATCCGCGTATTTAGTTCAACTTATTCAGATAATTTGATGGAATATTCCATTCAAATACCTTTAATCATATTTTCAATTCCATAATAAATTTCTTGTTCATTGAATAAACGTCTAGCACACAGGGTTGGTGGGTGGGAGGGGGGGTTATTCTTAAAATTACAAAACAAATCTCCCAAATACAAATTTGTAGCTACGTATAATCAATATTTATAATATATACAACGCACAAGAGCTTAGAGAGAAAAAGATATGGCCTATTGTATATGCAAAGTGCATCAAAGCCTCTAAATAACGCCCTAGACCCTAGTTCGGCCAAATCCCTCAAGTTTTTTGTCTAAAAATGAGAAGACAAGTTTGCTGAGGTTTTGCAACAATTCTTATTCAATATCCATCCCATTGAACGGGAGAACAAAAAAAAAAAAAAAAAAAATTCAAGTAAAGTAAGTTGAACCACTCAATAAGTCAATCAAAAATTTGCTTTATGCCATTCTAAATAATAGCTGCACTGACAGGGTTATTTTGTGCTTTAAAAAAAAAATAAAATAAAATAGCCGGCGGGCTTCGCGGTTTTGGTATCCAAATAAAAACATCGGACTGCCTGGGACCCGAACCCGCAACCCTTGGTATACACAAGGTCATCACGCTAACCCCTACACCAAGCCCGAGGGCGGCTGACTCCTTAATTATGAGAAGAAAATTATTATTATTTATTTATTTATTTTTTTTTTAAACATTCACACTTTTTTCTCATTCACACTCACAGCCCCACACACATTCACACAGTCTTTTCGTCAACTTAGGCCATTTAAGACTTTAGACGACTAACCGTTGTAATTAATATATCAATTTGGGGTCCAGGCATTTCTATTTAAGCCATTTGGTATCCAAATGGCTTAAATAAAATCATCGGACTACCAGGGCCCGAACCCGCGACGTTTGGTATAGGAGGTAGGCACGCTACCTACTACGCCAAACTCGAAGGCAAGAAAATTATTATTACTACTTATTCCAATTCAGTGCCTGCTTGATGATTTACATTCATAGAATACATAAATGCAAAGAACATTAATTTTTCTCTATACATTTCTTATGGGAGAAATCGTGACTTTAGGGATTAATAACTCAAAAAGTTATAGGAATTTCGGAACTCAAATATTTTTTCTGGACTCTCCATAACGTCCTCTATAAGGCTGAAAAATTTCGTTTCAAAATTCCAACGGGAAGTTGGTCAAAAAGAGCGTGACAGTCGAACGGACAGACAGACGGACGGACGGACAGACGGACACTCCGCTATTATATATATATAGATACATAGAAAATTTAATCTGGTAGTTTACTCGTAGATCCTGTTGGTTTTGTCCAGGAGTACTGTGGTGTGATAATGTTTAGAAAAGAAATAATGTTTAGAAAAGAAACCACAGCAGCCTGTGGTTCAGTGGTAGGGCACTCTGAGTACAAATCGGAGGATCCGTGGTTCGACTCCCGGCGGCACAACCTTATTTTTTCGGGTGTATGAATTAATAAATATTTAATTGTATAAATTTCGCGGCTTACAAATCCAGTTATTTAAAAATAAAATCCTGGGGGAAACAAGAAATTAAAACGCTGGAGCAGATGGAGGTAGATCCAGGCTTTCCAATCATCAATTGTCCTGGAGGAAACCTAACTACCCTATTCTTCTTATTCAAGCTTTCAAGATTAATTCAGGGTTCACTTTTGTTTTTCCCTCGGACAGGCTGGAGATCCTGGGTTCAATTCCTGTCGCTCTTTTTGACCAACTTCATGGAGCTGCCCCTTGACTGAGGACTTTATCCGAAAAATACTCGGGACTCTCAAAATCGTTTGCTCCAGAGCTAGTGATAAGCTTTTAATTGTTAAGGCTGATTTACCGCTTTCTGCGGTACGATTCGCTCCACTCTTTTACTATCTTCTTACCATCACTTAGGACTATAAATTTGAGAAACCTCATCGTAATCCGATGATTAGTTCCAGAGATATAATCAAAATAAAAAGATTTTTATTTTTATTCCACCGGGAAAGGACCGTTTGTTACAAATTTGTACTTTTGTTTTTTATATTCTTATCATCTATTTAATTAAAAATAAATATATACATTGGAAAATGAAAATTCCTCTTGTGTTTAGAGACAATATTTAGTCGATCGTCACACATCTGTGCCTGGGATGTTGGCTCTCTTTTTTGCCTCCTCCCTTTTTCCGATGGCTGATTTCCCTCGGGCACCTCTTTTTCTCTTTTCTTTTTTGCCTTTCTCTCTCTCTCTCTCTCTCTCTCTTCTCAAGTGTCTCTCAGAGATATGTATATTTTAGAAATAAGCTCTACAGAAGACATAACCATTTCTAGACCATCTCCTTTGTGGCCATAGGCCTGGCTACTTAATGCTTATTCCTTCTCACTTGCTCTCTTTTATTTCCATCTCTAACGAAAGATAAGATATTACACAAATTTCCTATAATCATTTTATATACAATTTTCTAAACATTATCATAGAATGATGTAAATTTAATCAAGGGTTGCTTCACTTCTAATTAACTAGCTATCTCTCGGAGAAGTTGTTTGACTATGACGTTCGAGTCTTTCCACATATAATTAAGCTAATGATATGATTAAATAAGAGCTCAGATCGTAGTTAACTAGCTAAAGCCGAAAGTTCGGTATTTTGTTTATTTATTTTTTCGGAAATATTTTTTTTTTTTTTTTTTAATAAAAAAAAACATTCACACTTTTTTCTCATTCACACTCACACTCACACACACATTCACACAATCTATTCGGCAACTCAGGCCATTTAAGACTTTAGACGATAACCGTTGTGATTGATATATAAATTGTGGGTTCAGGCATTTTCTATTTAAGCCATCTGGTATCCAAATGGCTTAAATAAAATCATCGGACTGCCTGGGTCCGAACCCGCGACGTTTGGTATAGGAGGAAATATTTAAATTGATTTGCTTTCATTTTTTTTTTAACCCTTTCGGCTATTTAGGGGTGTATATTTATTAAAATATTTTTAAACATACATAGTACAGTTGGCTACCGGGGGACGTTCCACACGCTGATTGCTCGGCCCATCGGCCACTTTAATTTTATTTTTTAATAATTGTTATAAATAATGGCTTAATTAAGTTGCTAACTTCACAAAACACTCCTTATATCTCACATAGCTGTGAAGAAAACTAATTTTTGTAACTCAAAAGGTAAGCGTGTTCTTGTTTACTATATCGATGATTTGCCATCAGTCGGATAAGTTTGTTAGTTGACTAGAAGTGAAGCTCTAAAGGCCACCTTTTCATTAAAGACTATGATCATTGGCAGCGTTAATAAAGAGTGAATGAAAATTGCATTCGGCGAGTAATTGCAGAATTTCCAAACAGTAAGCAAGAATAAATTTTGATGCATTTGCTCGCCGAATGCAGGGTGGGCAGGGGGGCCACCTGCCCGGAGGCGGGCTTTTCCACTTGTTCTTTTATAAAAAATATTGAACACAATATTTGTGTGTGTTGTATTTAATAAAATGTTTAAATACTTAATAAATCTTATATTCAGTAGCGTATCCAGGTGCCCCCACCTGGGGGGGAATAGGGACCCTCGCCCCCTACCCGCCCCAGGCGGATCAAGCCTTTGGCGCCCCTCGATACCGACATGGGCGCCCCTCGATACCGACATGGGCGCCCTAGCGCATCCGGCTTTCCGGCTTTTTACCTAAATCTCCGGCTTTTTTATTGAAATTTCACAATAAATTCAGGAGTCAAAAAAAAATCCAAGACATAGGCAGCCACAATTATTTCTATTATTATTGCCGTTCCAGGCTGACGTTTCGGCCACTGGTCTAGGCCATCTTCAGAGCTAAAACGCCGAAATGTCAGCCTGGAACGGCAATAATAAAAGAAATAATTTTGGCTGCCTATGTCTTGGATTTTTTTTTTTTTGACTCCTTAATAATACTTCCAGCCACAAAGACATACCTCACAATAAATTCATTTTATATCACAAATCCGGAGAAAATTACAAAAAAACGAGATTCGAATACTAAAAAATATAATAAAAAAAAACTTTTAAAAAAATGCTTTTATTTAAATTGAACTAAAAAGCCAAAAATAATTTAATTGTTCTTGTTAAAATTGTTGAATATTTATGACTTAAAATAAAAGCGTGAGGCACAGATTGATAGCTTAAGGAATTGTATATATATAGAGCCTCGGAATCACTTTGAAGCGCCCCACGCTTTTATTTTAAATCATAAATATTCAACAATTTTAACAAGAACAATTAAATTATTTTTGGCTTTTTAGTTCAATTTAAATAAAAGCATTTTTTTAAAAAGTTTTTTTTTATTATATTTTTATTTTAAACTTTTAACTTTTTTTTTTTTGTCTTTTTTATTATAGAGTATTAAAAAAAAGGGAAGATGCGTGAAATAAAGTACCACATTGGTTTGGTCTATTTTAGTAAAACCCAACTCACAATTTGCGTCATCAAAAATGACCCTTAAGTATTAAATTTTATACCTCTAGCCCATCGGGAAGTCTTTTGAAATTAGATTAATTCGCGAAGGGTTTCAAATAAAGTACCACATTAGTTTGGTCTATTTTGATCAAAACCTCCATATAGTGGCGTCATCAAAAATGACCCTTAAGTATTAAATTTCACACCTCTAGCCCATCGGGAAGTGTCCTAAACAAAGACTCAAAGTTGGTGACCTTGAAAGAGTAAGTTAAATAAAAGCATTTAATAATTAATAATTAATAAAAAAAAGGCTCAAATGAGATTCGTATAGCCACTAAGAAATAAAGCTCGAACGAAAAACGGCGCCCCATCTGAGCTTCGCCCCCCCGCCCTCAAAGGCTAATTACGCCACTGCTTGTATTATAAACAAATGAATATATTTAATATTTACTGAGTAGGTCTATCTCCTAAGCACTATTTATAGAGTTTTTAAAAAGTCCTCTTTCAGAAATAGTTAATCGACAAATATAAAGTCGATTCCAAAATCGAAAATCGACTTTTCGAGCGCCTTATTCCATCCCTAGCTCAGATTTGATCAAAGTATCTTCAGTATCATTTTTTGAAATGTGCTATATCCCTCTTTTCTCTCCTTAAAAGCTTTATATAATCCTGTTAATAGAATACGTTAATAGCTTTTAACTTTGAGTAGATTAAAAATTAAACGAATAATAATAGCAACTTCTTATTTTAAAAGATATCTCATAATTTATTTAATATCTCAAATACGCAGTGACTATCATATAGCAAGTAAATATTTTTTTTTTTTTTTATTCACACAGACAGTTTTGGCAAACTCCTTGGAGATGAATAAATAAATAAAAGCAAATTGAAGATAGAAAGACAGAATAAGATATCGAAGAAATGAAATCGTAAAAAAAAGTCCAATCTCTTAGAAAGGCACAAAACAGATATACGTATCTAGTGTGACCAGATGAATTTTTTTTCTGACCTTCGGGGGGTAATATTCGATAAATAAAAAAAAAAAACTTAAAGAATAGAGATCAATTCATCTCTCTGAACCCCCCCCCCCCCATCCTGTTATTGTTTAATTCAGCTGTTCGACGAGAAAGTGTTCCGCAAAAAATAATAAGCTTATCACTGGAGATCCTGAGTTCGATCCCCGGGGTGTTTAGCCAACCAGAAAATAAACATTTACACATAAATAAAACTATTTCTTTTTGTAATTACATGTACTGTCAAAAAGAATTAAATTCATAAGAGAATTGGGACATCGAGCTATAATTTTTTTATTTATTAAAAAATTATTGTAATTAATTTTTTTGTTATCAAGCAAATACAAAAAAACAATCTGCCCCAATAATCTTTATTTTTTATTTTTTAAATTTAAAAATGAATTTATTGTTATTATTAATCAGTGGCGTATTCAGGGGGGGCCGGGGGGGGCCCCCAAAGCCTTCTCAAAAACAAAATACCTATTGTTTTCCCTAATGATTTTTTTAATAATTATTTTATTAACTCTCCTAAATTCTAAAAAAAACTTATAAATAATTGAAAAAATCTCTAATATTTACGAATTTTGTATTAAAATTATTTTTTATTTCAAGAAAAAAAAAATTTTTTTTTATTTGTTTTTTATTTATAATTATTATATTATCTAAAAAATATTTCTCCACTTTAAGTTTCTTGGAAAGGGGGGGGTTCAAAAACTTTGGGCCCCCCCAAACAGAAATCCTGGCACGTACTGTTATTAATCACATATTAATTAAGAAATTTTTAAAATAAGCTTAGATGATTTATTTAAAAATCAACTGTCAAATTAGTTCAGCATTCTTGCAATAGATGGCAGGCTAGTCTAACAGCCGATATAGTATTAGCCTATATCTGGCCTATATTTATATATTTTTATGCTTTTACAAAAGATATACATAATATATAATAATATTTATTGTTAAAAGATCAATGAAAATCAACCAAATGCATTAAATATTATTAGCTACCATTCTGACATCTTTTGGCAAATTTTTGAATTACTTGATTTTTTGGGCATACTTTTTATGACACATAACGCCATCTTATCGGGAAAAACATGCGTAACACCTTCGCTCCTGTTCCGCCTTAAAGCCAGAGGTTAATGATTTTTTTATAAGAAATACCCATAAAAATTCGTCAAGTAGTTTCAGAGTAAATGCATTATAAAAGAAAAGTTAAAATTAAATCTCACAATTATTATTCTTTAATTAATCATATTTATATTAAATTTTAATTTCTTTTCATGGATTAAGGCTACATCTGAAATTTTATTTCATGCACCAAGACATAAGACAGAATTGGAGGAGTCAGACAAAAAAAAAAAGGATTAAGCTTACAACATAATTTAATTTGTCTAATAAGCCGTGATTTTATATAAGCAAGCAGTCTTATAGTATAAGCCTTGAGACGGTAATTTGAGAGTTAATTACTTTTTCTTAAAGTAGAATCATATTTCAATTTGTGAAGTGATTAATAAAATTTACGCGAAGGGCGCTTAATAAAGTAAGTGGTCCCTTTCGTAAGAAATTAGGAAATCAAAAGGCCGTAAACATATCTTGGATGCTGCCTTTATTCTTTAAGTAATTGAAGGGGGGCAAAAATCGAATTAGCACCTGGACGAGATGGTTTCCATTTAGGGCCCCAGGGCCAATCTCATTTACTCCCTTTTGGGCCCAAATGTCCTCTGGCATAAAGGAAAGCCAAGGGGAGGGAGGATTCGCTCGCTAAACTTCAACCCATCATCATAGATTTTTTAGCCATCTTGGATTGTTCTCTCAAACGCCATCATTGATTAAATTTGATTCGCAAAGAGGATAAAGGAAGGATTTTATGATAGAAAATGCACGTCAAAAAATGAAATCGCCCTACAGGGATTGCGTTATATCTGACATTCTCTTTTATTCTCATTGCTTGGAAATATGACAGTAGAAAAAAAGAATCCAACAGGTTTTTATAATATTTGCCAGAATGGCATCCCTATATCTCATCTTATACTACGTATTAAACGAGCTATGTACGTTTATACCCTATGTAAGCCCACCAATTTACCTTATTTTTATCAAATTTTAAATCTTTCCTATTTCCGGTTTAATTTCGCTAATAACTTACCCTTCGATAAGAGAAAGTTGTGTACCGTGATGGCCACACCAGATTTTTTGGATCGAGATATATTTAGTTTCCCATAGCACCTTAGTTTCAAACTTGACCAAATGGCGCTGAGCTACGAATGCTTTCACATCAGTAAAGTGTACTTCAAACAGTTTTCATGAAAAATTTCACTGATATACTGTTGAAAGAGCATCTAAAAAATAGTTAATATATGAACTTTAATCAAAATCGTTGGAGCGGATTTTGAGAAAATCGCAAAAACCTGAAAAACTCCCTCAGTAAAGTACAAGTTATTTTTGGCCGATTTTGTTTTAAAGCTTATTTTCAGGAGTTCATAAATATAATATTTTAACCTAGTAGCTCATTTCCTTCAAAACACACACACACACACACACACACACATATACCAATTTTTTGGACTCAGGAGACCTCAAAACATGTATATCCATCAAAATCTCGGCCTCTAATTTTTGACATGATCGCCAATACTTTCTCTTTCCATATATTGAGGACAGAAGTGGCTACATGTATATGTAAAAAACTCAATTTTACCAAAAGTGGTGATAATATTTAGACCTATCATTAATTATAGAATAATAATTACGAGATTTCCATTTAAACACATTAACTCCGAAAATACTTTTTATGGGTTTTTTTACTTTCTCGTATACGGAGTATAAAAAGTATTATAATAGTCAAAAAATTCGAACTCGAGATTTCAATGATACACCATGTTTGCAAAAAAAAAAAAAAAAAAAAAAACTTTTTTGGATGTCTGTGTTTGAATATATGTCAAGTCACGATTACTTAAAAACGTCAGGTGGATGAATTTTGATTTTTTTTTTTTTTTCCCCATATAATGCATCTAATTTATAGGCCTACTATTGTAGATCTCTATCAACTTTTAGAGTAAATCCGTCCACCGGAAGTGGAACTTTATAAGAATTTACAAAAATTTTGAAATTTCTCCTATTCACTCACACAATTTTAAAATTTATTTTCTTTGAGATAACCAAGAAGAAAAAGCGCCATCCATTTGAAAGAAAAAAGCATTCAATAAGGGCGCACATATTTATTCAAAATTTTCGTTTTCAATATTTACATGTTTTTTAATGACACCTGTATGATATTGTTTTGATTTTTCTTTCTAAAATTAACAAAAAATGTCGTTTTCTTCTGTGATCATTTCAAAAACTATTCAGTTTTCGGAAAAACATCAAAGAATAAAAACTTTTTAAAATAGAGTATTTTATCATAATATAACAAAGAAATTGAAAATTTCGAAATTTCTGAAAAAACTTTTTAAGTAAAGTACTACTTCCAAGTGACGTATTTACTCCAAAAGTTGATAGAAATCTACAATTTTAGTGTAAGGAGCATGTACCAAATTTCATCGATCTAGCTGCTTTGGTTTTTAAGCAATCGTGTTCACACACACACCCAGACGTAATTCCAAAAGAATATACGAGAAAGTCTCGGGGAAGTCATTTCCTATATTTTAACCAAATAATGCTAACATAGAATTCTATTTATTTTGATTATTAGCCTTTTTTCTGTTTAAAAAAAAAAACTATCCGCTGGCTTTAAGGCGACACCTAAGAAGGGAAATAAATAAATCACTTTAAAATAACGGGTGAGGGACTGGGGTGGTCCAGAGAGGCGAAGCTCGGGCCGCCGAATGTCAATTACGCAGATAGTATCTTTATAAATTAAGTAAGAAAACCATTCTCAACTCCTAATATCCATTTTCTTAAATTTCATGTAAAAGCTCTAAAGAGACTCAATTATGAAAGAAATGTTCCAACTTCACTAAAGTTATAAAAGTCTATTTCCCCCTCTCCACTAAAAGGTGCGAGCTCGAATAATGGCTGCCAGCAACTATTTGAACAAAATTAAATAGACTTACCTTAGATACTATAGAGCTAAGTATAATACAACCATAAATCAACGCTCTTTTTATCTTTCATAAAAAATAAAAGCCTCGCTATAGTGAAGAAAAAACGGGTGTGTGTGAACGCACAGCACACAACTTTCTTTAAATTCAATCACACCAGATTTTTTTGTATCCATATACGTATATTTAGTTTCTGATATCACAAGAGGTGAAATTTATAAACAAAAATCTGGTGTGACTGGCGCACAGCACACAACTTTCTTTAAATTCAATCACACCAGATTTTTTTGTATCCATATAGCCTACGTACCATCTATTGCAATAGTATTGAGAATAAAGCCCGGAAGTTAGGCATCCCAAATGGCAGCTGGTCTGTCTAAGAAATATCTTTTTCAAAGCAGACAATTGGGCGATCGGCCTTTATTACCATAAAAATTTATCTTTTTAATATATTAGTGAACGTGTACCATTTGGGCTGCCTAACTGCCGGGCTTTATTCTCAATACTATTGCAATAGATGGTATATTTAGTTTCTGATATCACAAGAGGTGAAATTTATAAACAAAAATCTGGTGTGACTGGCGTACAGCACACAACTTTCTCTTACCTTCGGTAATCGAAAGTTGTGTACTGTGCTTGTCACACCAGATTTTTTGTGTCGACATGTATTTAGTTTCCGACAGTACGGTACATTCGATTTTCAAGATGTAAAATTTCTAAGTAGACCTATGTGAAAATATTTATATTTTGTTACCATGGCAACCATTTCTCATCTTTTCTATGGAGTACAAGAGTAAAGTGGTCTTCAGAAGATTTCAATGACAAAATGAGAATATACATTTTAAAGAGCATCTAAAAAATAATTGATTTTTGAATTATAAAAAAAATCGTTGGAGCGAATTTTGAGAAAATCGAAAAAAACTGAAAAAGTGCATCAGTAAAGTACTAGTACTCTTTGGTCGATTTTGTTCAAAAGCTTCGTGTCACGTCCCAGGGGGTGCCTAACTTAAATATAAAATTTCAACCTACTAGCTCTTTCCGTTCTTGAGATATTTTGTTAAGAAACCACAGACACACAGACAGACCATGTCGCGAAAACCACTTTTTTGGATTCAGGCGACCTCAAAACGTGTATATCCGTCAAAATCTCGTCATCGAATTTTTGACATGAATCCAATACTTTCTCTCTCTATATATATTAACATATATATAGAGGTACGAGAATGTAATAATAGTAATAATTTTCTTATTTATCCTATGAAGTACAAGTGTAGAGTAAAGTGTGCTTCAAACAATTTTGAGGAAAATACATTTTACAAAACAGCTAAAAAAAAATCTGGTGTAACTGTTCGAACAGCATACAGCTTTCTCTTACCTTTGGTAAAAGAAAGTTGTTTTTTGTTGGTAAAAAGGCCTGCACGCTAAATACTACACCAAGGCCCGGAGGCGATTTTTAACAATTGAAACTCAACGTTTGTCTCTTTTAAATAAAATATTTTTGTCTGTCTGCAAATGCAATACATTTTGTATTTTTTTCGATAACACAAACAATGACATTCCTTTAAAAATATGGCCTTGTTTTGGCCATAAAGTATTCTTCATACAGCGCAAAAGAATAAATAAATAAAAGGCCTAAAATGGCTGGCACGTGTAAATGAATAATTAAAAAAAAAAAATAAATGTTTGATCACTTAAAGAGGAGATGTGAGTTCGAATCCCCGGAGTGTCAGATTTTTTCCATCTCCATTTCTAATATTCATGACCTTTAAGAGGTGACCTATGATCTTTAATAAAAGATCAACTCAGGGTTAATCCTAAGTGTGATTAATATCCTACGCTTTTAACTCCCAGCGGCGGTTGCAAAATCTTGAGCGCCGTCTTTGTATTAAAAGATGGAGAAAAAAAAAATCACTTTTTATAAAATATTTAAACTATTTCAAAAACAACTTGAGTTTTTCAATTAAATATTTTTTTTTTTCTTATTAAAGTATACAAAGACCACCAGCAGGTTGTAAAAAAATATAAAAGCTCCAACCAAGTTGCCAAAATGTTCTAAGAGAGAAAATTATTAAATTTTTTATACTTTAATATATTAAAGCAGGCTTGTATTTTAATCAAAAATAGAAATAAAGAAATCAACTTTTTTTTTTTAAATTAATATCTCTCTAATTTTGATGTTAGGAGCTTAAAGACACATCTCTATATGTATTTAATCTTTTTGCCGTAATGTCGTAATAACAAGGAAAAAGCTGAACGAAATCTGGAGGAATTTAGTGCAATTAAGCCTTTGTAGAGAAAGACCGCAGCTTCAAATAAATTAAAAAACAAAAGCAAAGTTCAGAAGTGAAGATAAACTAAAACCACCTTAGGAAAATACTCTATTCATTAAAAAAAAAAAAACTTCATAAAAATTCGACCAGTAGTTTTGAAATGTATGCATTACAAACTGACAGATATTCAGGTCTATTCTGTAAGCAAAACGTTAACTTTTAGCATCATCTGAAATTAGCGTCATTTTAACACCTCCTTGCCTCAAATTGCTATTCTGTAAGCAAAAACTTTAAAGCCAAAGCGTTAAGATTTGGTCAATAGTGTTAAAAATTAATGTCATGTCTAGAGAGTGCCTTTAATATTTTAACTCTGTATTTAGTGCATCAAAAGTAAGGTTATGATTTTGACAGCTTTGAGATAAAAGCAACATGTTAACGTCGTTATGAAAACTTTGTTTAGAGCAGGGATGAGCAACCAGCGGCCCGTTAAACATGTTTATGCGGCCCGCCAAGCATTTCTAAAATTGAAAATAAATATTTTTTTATTTTAATTTTATCATTATCAGTATATAGAAAGGAGAGGAGGGGAGGGGAGGAACCATTTTCAGGGACTGAAGGGGGGTTTATGCGAGGGATAGAGGGGGAAAATTTTATATTTTTTTATTCTAATGTTTATTATAAATAAAGTTTTGTAAATTATTACTTTATGTGCGGCCCGCCAAAAAATTTTAAAATTTAAATTGGCCCGTTGATTACAAAGGTTGCTCACCCCTGGTTTAGAGTATAGCATTTTTTAACGCTGGTGTGTGAGATACGCCTACTAGATTGGGCATCGCATGCGCGAGTTATGTAAAAATACGAACAAGCAGAAAACAGCTATCTTCATATGGATCGTTAACACCTGGTGCTAAAAAGTAAAATGTTAACGTTGCTGTCAAAATTTGGTTTTTAAAATCGCATTTTTTAACGCCGATGTTATTACTTTACTTTTTAACACCCAATTTATGGTGTTAAATTTTAACGTCTGTTTTTAGACCTGATTGTCTTTTGTAAAATAGCAAAAATTTAAAACAAGATAGTAAATGGCAATTCAAGAGGTAAAATTTAGTTGTTGAAAATCGGGATAGGTGGCCTCCAAGAAACAAACAAGTTGAACACCCGGCGAAAATTTTCCAAGATAAAAATAATAAATAATAAATCTGTAGAGCGGACAAAAAGACCCTATTTTAAATTTTTCTCAGAGAGATTAATGTAAACGGCGGGTAATACACCTTGAAGTAAACGGTGACGTCTCCCTGAAATCTGTTCACTCTGTAACTGTAACGAGGTGGAGTCATTGTCCCATATAACAATCCCAGAGAAATTATTATTTAAAAATGAAATCTCCTTGGATCTAGTTGAAACAAAAAACATTAAAATCCCTAAATAATTGAAGAATATTTTAGTTTTGGTTTGGAGTTTTGTAGCTTCGTTCGTTTGTAGTCAATGAATGAATTTGAATGAACTTTTTTTCCTAGCGTCAATGGTATCGCTATTAAAGGAAAAAGAAGAAAATTTTTCAAACTAAATAAGGATAAATTAATTTTGCCCGATTTTATTAAAATAGAAAGGCTAATAACAATATTTAAAATATTTATTAAAACAAATGAAAATTTTTTATTTTTATTTCCCCTCTCTCTTTCTCTTTTGTTTTTTCGTCTCTATAAATATTTTTTATTTTTTCGAACCTTTCTATATGAAAAAATTATATGTTAACGGGGTACAGTGACGTTGGCTACATGAATTGAAAATTCACTGTGTGCTAGTAGAGATGGAAATGATTTACACAAAAGGTGGAAAAAGAAAAAATGAAATTATTTTTTAATTACATAGGACAATATCAATCATTTCTCTATTTGAATTTGCATGATGATTTTTTTTTTCTAATGACAAATTTCGAATTAAACAAAATAAATTTGCATATTTTCCATTTTATGATAACAAATGAAAATTGATTTGCACATTAAAATTGAATTGGAACAAAAAAAAAAAATTGTTTAAATTTTTTAATTTTGCCGACCAAACGAATGTGCGATTGGTGAAGAAATTAATTTAATCAAAGGGTGTAGGGTCGACAAATACACGGAGCGTCAAAAAACGCAACATTTTTTTTAGATCAGTTCTACTTTACTTTAATGATACTCTAATTTAAGAAACATTTAACATGAAATATCTTATACATTTTTAATTTAATTTAATTTAATTTTAATCAATTTAATACAATTTAAGGGAGCTGGTCTAGCGGGCTAGGATCACAGATCAAACACAATCAAGATTGGATAGCTCCAGGTTAAAAATTGTTTATAAGTTTAGGGCCATCTATACCCTTGTCATGGAACTAAAAGTAAGCAGGGGGAAAAAAAAACTTGCTCCCCGAGAGATTTGAACTCGAGCTTGTTGCAATTCACATGTTTTGATACTGACTACTTAACTCACTCGCACACATGATATTTCAATGCTTTTTTAGCTACTTGATGATTGGCACGTAATACTATTATGACTATGGCCAGAGGCCGGTTGGGTTTCTTCGTTCACGAAAGCACCTCGGGGAAATAAACGGGGATCCCGATAGGAATTAATAATAATAATAATGAATATCCTTAGCTGGGACTGACACTACTTCTGTTCTTTGCACGTCAGTCTCTTTCCTTCTATATTTTCAACAGGCGTCAGACCGTGCGACGGGCCGGCCAGTTCTTTTCCTTCCCAATCGCAAAAACCCATGAACCGCCGACCCCGCACCGCGGGATTTAAGGCGAATAAAGAAGAAAAATAAGAAAGATAAATATGTCGATTTTCAATTTGAGAAACAAATCAACATATATAGACAGAGAGAAAGGGAAATGGAATGATTAAATTTAAAATTTTAGAAATTTGACGTTAATAAAAAAAATATTTTGTCTTTGTTTTATTTAAAGTGTAATTATTTATTAAAATGATATGGATTTGTGTTAAATTTTAATTAGAAATGTATAATATATTTCATATTAAATGTTTAATAAATTACAGTATCATTAGAATAGGTCTTTTTAAGAACAAATTGTTCCACTATTTTAGACGCACAGTGTATAATTTAGAAAAGCTTTATTTCTTGGAAAGGGAATTGCACAATTGAGAAACTGATGACAGGTAGCAGTAGTTGGAAATCCTTTCTACTGGACTAGAACAAGTAGATTAACATTTATATTGCGAAAGCAATCATTTTGGTTCAGCATTTATTAAAATAACTATAAATAAATTGACAAGACCAAGTTGTGATTATATTAGAATAATAAATATTATTTAGTTATGTATTTACAATGATATTTAGATTTATACAGTCAGAGGGCAGGAGGTTCACTACTCCTTCATAATCTCCTCCCTCTTTTGGTTTAATATCCATTAGCCTCATTTCACGCTTCTGCGGGCTTTGCGTCTAATATGCTGACCCTCTATTTCCTTAATCATTTGATATAACTTTCTTCAGACACTTTTTATTAGAGGCTATAATATAGCCTATAGTATATATAATATAGGTTATAATATATATAATATAGATATTATCTAAAATACAGTATTGGATACCGCTTATAAAAAATGGGAACGAGATCAAAATGGCCTTAAATGCCGATAAAGACCATAAATAAATAAATAAATAATAATTAAAATTAAATAATCGATGACTTTAAGAATGAACATATGAATTGAAAGAAATACACTATATCTAAAGACGAGCTACGCAGCTAGTCTTTATATGAGGACAAAAAAGAATTTAATAAAATTTAATATACGGTATTTGATTAATTGTAGAATAATAATTGTGAGAATTAATTTTAACTTGTACTTTATAATGTTTGGACCCCATGGGCGTAACTAGGGGTGTGCCCCCCCCCCCCCCTTAGAAGGCTCATGCCGCCCTGTCCCCAGAAAGCTCCCTGCCCCAAGAAATATGGGGCTTTCCCGGCCCTCCGGAGGAGTTTTTGCAACATGGTCTGTCTGTCTGTCAAACAAAATATTTCATGAACGAAAAGAGCTAGGAAGTTGAAATTTTATCTTTAAGTTAGGTAACCTCCTGAGACGAGACACGAAACATTTGAACAAAATCGGCCAAAAAGTATTAGTACTTTACTGGTGCACTTTTTCAGTTTTTTTCGATTTTCTCAAAATTCGCTCCAACGATTTTTTTTTAAAATTCATAAATCAATTAGGCCTATTTTTTAGATTCTCTTTAAAATGTATATTCTCATTTTGCCATTGAAATCTTCTGAAGACCACTTTGCTCTTGTACTTCTTAGGAAAGATAGGAGAAATGGTTGCCATGGTAACAAAATATAAATGTTTTACTATACTTATAAATTTTACATCGCCCTCGGGGTTTGGCGTAGAGGACCCAAAATATATATATTGTACAAATAACGGTTATCGTATAAAGTCTCATATGGCCTAATTTGTCTAAAAGACTGTGTGTGTGTGAGTGTGAATTGGAAAAAAGTGTAAAAAATAAATAAATAAATAAATGTGCCGAATTGACGGAAACTAAATACAATATGTCGTCACAACAAATCTGGTGTGACAAGCACAATACACAACTTTCCATTACCGAAGGTAAGAGAAAGTTGTGTGCTGTGCGACCACTCACACCAGATTTTTTTAATGTAAAATTAATTAGCCCCTGGAAAAATTTGACAATAATATAGGGAGGGGGGGTGCAGTTTTTTATTAGTTACAATATTAATGTCTCCCTCATCATCTCGTGTTTATTAATGGACCAAGCGGTTGTGGCATACCACATTGGGTTCTGCTTGTCGCGTTGATGGTTAACCAGATGCCTTTATTAGTTATAACAACAAGGGCGGGCAAATTCTCCCCTCCATATTTAGAGAGTCAAAAAAAAAGAATTTACTTATTTTTTCTACCCCAAAAAAAAAAACCCAAATTATTTTTTTTTTTCAATTATTTTATAAACTATTTCCCCCATCAAAATGATACCTAGTTGCTAAAATTGATTCGAGAGAAACGTTTAAAAGAGTTGAATAAAAACATTTTTTTTTTTTAGTTTTTAATCTTTTGACAAAATTCTTCTTTTGTTCTATTTTAAAGGGAGAACATACAATAATTAATAAAAGTAAATTATTGTTAATGAAAACCCTTTCGTATGAGTTCAAAAACTTATCAGGCTTGCAACATATTCTAACAAATCTCAAAGGCTAATGATACAAAGAGAGAGTTAGCTGGTCACACTAACTAACCTTTTTATTTTGTTCTTAAAATGGTAGTCATTCGTAAAAAGAGAATTAAAATTGTACATAGATTTAAATAAATTTTTTTAGGTTTGCATTTATTTATATTTTTTATCCAACACGACCCTTCAATGGTCCAATGAAATCTTACTCGAAGGAATTCATAATAAACGATGCAGAGAGTTGATAAAATTACAAATATTTTGCCTAGGAGGGTATCTCTTGTTGCATAACTAGCAGGCGCTTTTGATTAGTGGCGCCTCTCGTGACCAGAAGGGCAACTTCTCGGCCTTAAGAGTGATGCTTGTGAACAAGGGCGGATCCAGAGGAGGCAGAGGAGTTTCTCGGGGGGGGTAATTTCCCCCTTTACCCCCCTCCCCTTGTATCTGCCCTTGCTTGTGGACCTATAAAATAATAAATTTTACGTATCTTCTTTATCAATTTGTTGAGCATAGGAGGAAAGCTCTTTGGGAAGAATTCTTTTGATAGACAATAAAATTAAAATTAAAATAATCACAAATTTTTTTTTTTTTTTACTTTCTCGTATAGAGAAAGTTATGTAATCGTAAAAAAATTCGACTTCGAGATTTTGATGTTTCTCCACGTTTTAGACCTCCCTGAGTCCAAAAAACCATTTTTGGCATTATGTCTGTGTGTGTGTGTGTGTGTGAACACGATTGCTTAAAAACCAAAGCAGTTAGATCGATAAAATTTGGTATATGCTCCTTACACTAAAATTGTAGATTTCTATCAACTTTTGGAGTAAATACGTCACTTGGAAGTAGTACTTTACTTAAAAAGTTTTTTCAAAAATTTTGGAAATTTTTAATTTTTTTGTTATATTATGATAAAATACTCTATTTTAAAAAGTTTTTATTCTTTTGACATTTTTTCATTTGTTTCACAAATTCATTTGTTTATATTTACCCTTTTTTTAATGACACCTGTATGATTTTGTTTTGATTTTTTTATCAAAATTAACGAATATTTTCTATTTCTTTGGTATAGGAGGTAGGCACTCTAATATAATGCATCTAATTTATAGGCCTACTATTGTAGATCTCTATCAACTTTTAGAGTAAATCCGTCCACCGGAAGTGGAACTTTATAAGAATTTACAAAAATTTTGAAATCTCTCCTATTCACTCACACAATTATAAAATTTATTTTCTTTGAGATAACCAAGAAGAAAAAGACCCATTCATTTGAAAGAAAAATAATAATTCAAAAAGAGCGCACATATTTATTCAAAATTTTCGTTTTCAATATTTACATGTTTTTTAATGACACCTGTATGATATTGTTTTGATTTTTCTTTCTAAAATTAACGAAAAATGTCGTTTTCTTTCTGTGATCATTTCAAAAACTATTCAGTTTTCGAAAAAATATCAAAGAATAAAAACTTTTTAAAATTGAGTATTTTATCATAATATAACAAAGAAATTGAAAATTTCGAAATTTCTGAAAAAACTTTTTAAGTAAAGTACTACTTCCAAGTGACGTATTTACTCCAAAAGTTGATAGAAATCTACAATTTTAGTGTAAGGAGCATATACCAAATTTCATCGATCTAGCTGCTTTGGTTTTTAAGCAATTGTGTTCACACACACATCAAGACGTAATTCCAAAAGAACATACGAGAAAGTCTCGGGGAAGTCAATCCCCATATTTTTTTTTAAACATTCACACTTTTTTTTCTCATTCTCACTCACACTCACACACACATTCACACAGTCTTTTCGGCAACTTAGGCCATTTAAGACTTTAGACGATAACCGTTATTGATAAATATACATATATGGGGTCCAGGCATTCTTATTTAAGCCATTTGGTATCCAAATGGCTTAAATAAAATCATCGGACTGCCTGAGGTCCGAACCCGCGACGTTTGGTATAGGAAAAATGAAAATTAAAATAATCACAAATTTAAATTTAGTGCTGGGGGCAATTGTGATGGGAATACAATATTCCAGCCAGTGCCTGCTAGAGGATTTGTTTACATTAAATAAATATTTTTATTTAATGAAAAAAATCCCCCAAGCCTAGGATTTGAACTCGGATCTCCTTTGTAGAAGCCGACACCCTAGCCCACTACACCAGCGAGCCCCCTCTTTGTTTATAATTATAATAGATTAAGATTAAGATTAAGATTAAGATTTTTATTCATATTATAGTGCGAACACATATACGTACATACAAAAAGATACACTTGTCATATTACATTTCTCCTTTTTTTTTTTTTTTCATTTTCTTGTACATACATTCATTGGTTTAAAGCAAATGCTCTTAGTTTAAATGCCCCCGACATGAAAAAGAAAAAGGATTTTATATCCCCCCTCTGAAAGAGAGAGAATTACAGATGCGAGTTCCTCCCCGGCGTTCAAATGTTTCACCCTTTCCAGATAGGAAACCCGCATCGGTTCGTAAATTATAATAGTTGTTCTCTATAAAAACAAAAAACACCAAGAATGAATCTTTTGCATTTTTAATAACAAAATGCTATTATTGTTTGAAATTGAGACAATAATGGTTATTAAAAGATTGATTCTTGCACATAAGGACTTCCCTTATCGGGGGAAGTATATGTGTGCTTTTTTGACCCAGCCCCAGGTACTCTGTTTTTTGTTTTATATAAACTTATAATTATAAAAACTGTAAATCGTTTTGATCTTCGTTAAATTTGTATTTAGAGCTCTGATGATGGCCAAGCCTAGGACTGAAACATTAGCCGTGGGCAGAAACTACATTGGCTGCATTTTTTCTGACTTTTTCTTTCTTCCACAATTATAGGGGGATCCCTGTTACAAATTACCATGTTATATTTTTTCTCTTTTAGGGGATTTAACCTTCAAACCTCCCTCCCCCCCCCCCCTTCATTTCAATATGCCTTTAATTATTTGAAGAGAAGATGTTATGGCGTAAAAAAAAAAAAAAATTATTATTAAGAGTTCGTAATAAAAACAAAATGCAAGTTTATATTTCAAAAGTAATTAATTCCAAGTTGAAGGGCAAAAGATTAAATATTAAGAGCGAATGGAGAAGAGGCTATTATAAATGTTCCCAGAGATGAATAATATTTTTTAAGATTTATTCCTTTTTTTTTTTATCTTTCTTTTAAATCTCTTATAGAAAAGAATCTCTCGTAGTTTTATTTTTTTTTTTTTTCAACTTAAATTGGAATGACAAATTTCAACAAAAAAAAAGGAAAGTTGATGTAGTCTAATAAGAAAAAGCCAAGAGGGTAAATTTATAAGAGCTAGCTGCATTAACAAATAGAATCAGATGTTGCAGAAAGCAAAAGCAAAGGGGCCAGTCAGCCAGCCACGTAATACAAAAAAGAAACAAAAGAGGCGAGATTACATTTGTTGTTGTTGTTGTTGTTGTTGTTGTTGCGTTGATAGCTCCAGGCCATTAACATTATTTTTTTGTTTGTTTGTTTTCTAATAAAAACTGTTACTAATGTTAATTAATTTTTGTGTTACACACATAAAGAATAATTTTTTGTTTGAAACTTCACACGTGGATGATTTATTTAATCAAAAAAAAGGTGTTTGTATTTATTTGAAAATGAAAATACTTAATCAAGATTCTCTTGTTTATAAAAAAAAAAATCCAAGTATTATCGTCATGATTTAAATAAATCTCCCTCTACCTTTTGAATAAATAAATTATTTTATTTATTTATTTATTTATTTATTCGTTTAAGTACAATATTAATTAAATGGATGTACATACGAAGGTTCCGAGATTATAAAAGTGATACAATATCAGCAATATGTGTAAATAAACATAGTAGTGCAACAAATAATAATAATAATAACAACAACAATAATATAATAAATGTATACACTCCAGCAATAAGCTCCAGAGGGATAAAACTGATAAGCAAACTATACAATATCAACAGCTTCGCCGGGCAATAAGTTATAAATTCCAAGCAGTAACAAAAAGAATATATATACTATAGAGTAGCAACAACAATGCAATTATATAAATAGGCTCGAAGCAATAACAAAGACAAATAGACTATATAATAACAATAACAATGTATATAACATACTCCAAAGCAATAACTTACAATAAACTCAAAAGCAATAACATATAATAAACTCAAAAACAATAACACAGACAAACAATAATAATATCAACAATATGTATAAATAAACATTATAGTGTAATAAATAATAGACTCTAAAGCATCAACAAGGGTAAATAAGTTAAATAAATTATAAAATAACAAAAGCAATGTCTCCCTAATAAATGGCGTGTTAACAAGAATAACAGTACTTGTTTGTAAATAGAACTCTGCATTAATAAAATAGTAATAAAGAATGAGAATAACTTCGCCAGACAGATCACTGTTCATCCCACCCTATTCATTCAGCGAAAATGACCTCAATTGCAGGGCTGATACCAGGAATTGGTAAACATTTGTCCATTCGCGATAACAAGCACTCTGGAATCTAAGGCCAAGTTGTTGATTGGTTACAATGGTGCTTATCCATGCTATATAGTGCTTCCTGATAGGGTTGTAAATCGGGTACTCTTTCAAAATATGCATTAAGGTCTCTGTTTTCTGAAGATTGCATAATGTGCAATTTGCATTCTGTCTGATCCTATGGATAGTGCCGTTGACAGTAAACTTGAGTGCGTATCTGTTTGCTACCCTTATCTGTGCTATCATCCTTGTAACTCCAAAGTTCCATCTGCGATTCAAATATCTTTGCGGGTAAAAGCCATTGTAAGAAAATACGCTTTTGTAAAACCAGCAGAATTCAGAAAGGTTGATAGTTTCTATGTCTGCCTCTAATAGATTTCTTCTGCAGTGATTGATCTTATACTTAATTATACTTTTTATAGATTCCAGGCTCAAAAGATCGTAGGTGACTATGTCGTTTGCTCGGAGAAGACGATCAACCTGTACAACCCAATTATATCTTGGGCTGGGGCACGTCTGGGCCATCTATATATACAGGGATGGGCAAGTTACTCGATTTGTGAGTAACGAGATACAAAATACCAATTACTTCAGATTTTTGTAACGAAATACAAGATACCAATTATTCACGGGTTTGTGTAACGAGATACAAGATACCAATTACTATTTCAAATACATTGAAAATACCAATTACAAACAAATTTTTCCTTGATTTTAAAATACTTTTTGGAGGGGGTAATTCTGGAACTAGAGCCCTGCACGGGTACTGGTTGGCCCGTAGGCCCGTTACCCGCCCGGCCCGCGGGCATTGGAGGCCATGAAAAAATTACGGGCGGATACGGGAGGGTAGCAAGTCTAAATAAACGGGTTCGGGCGGACGGGCATGCAAATTTTATTTAAAAATTACTAGACATTCGTTCATTCATTCACTAAATCTCGGGCGGGAATGGGCGGGTTTGAAAAATTCCGGGCGGGCCTGAAGAATGGTAAAAAATTACGGGCCGGGTACGGGCGGGAAGTCAAAAAAAAAATACGGACACGGACCGGTCCGGGCCAAAAAAAAATCGGCCCGTGCAGGGGCTCTATCTGGAACCCTAAATAAGCCCTCGGGGCATGGCGTAGAGGTTAGCGTGCTAACCTCGTATACCAAACGTCGCGGGTTCGGACCCCAGGCAGTCCGATGATTTTATTTAAGCCAATTGGATACCAAATGGCTTAAATAAGAATGCCTGGACCCCATATATGTATATTTATATAATAACGGTTATCGTCTAAAGTCTTAAATGGCCTGAGTTGCCGAAAAGACTGTGTGAATGTGTGTGTGAGTGTGAGTGTGAATGAGAAAAAGTGTGAATGTTTTTTAAGAAAAAAAAAAAAAAAAAAAAAAACCCTAAATAAATTTAGTTTAGGAAAGTGGCAGCTAAACTTATATTGGAGAATACCTTTGGAAAATCGAAAACAATAAAATTATTCATGACACTAAAAAAATTTATTTATAAAAATATGAAAAGGTTTGAAAAAACCAAGTTTTCAAAAAGTTTTTTTCAGATAATCTGGAACTTGATGGAGAATGAATAAACCCGCAAATGAAAACAATCTTTCAACTGGGGCAGAAGAACAAAGATTTAGTCGTTGAGAGCTGGTTGAAAGAAGAAAGCAAAAAAGTTTTTTAACGAAGAGTGAAAATTTGGCGGATTGATTGACTTCTCGTTACTGGTTTTTACTGATTCGGAGCAGAGAACCCACTCGACGATTACATACAGTAATATTAAATAAATTAAAACGATTTCAGCTCCCTCTGCAAGACTTTTTATACGGCGGCAAATTAAAAAAAAAAAAAAATATTTGGTATCTCGAATTTCAGATACCAATTACTAAAAATGTAACGAAATACAAGATAGCAATTACTTTGCCTATGCTGTAACGAGTTACAAGATACCAATTAATATTGTATTTGGTATCTTGTATTTCAAATACATGTAACTGATTAACGCCCATCCCTGTATATATATCGTATTTAAACAACACTGTCAATTTTAAAAGAGATTTCAAATCAGTCGTTCTCTTATATGGCATCTAAAAAATAATTGATTTTTTGAATTTTAATCAATATCGTTGGAGCGAATTTTGAGAAAATCGAAACAAATTAGAATCTATTTATATAATTCAGTAACGTCCGTCTGTCTGTCTGTCTGTCACGCTCTATTTAGAGTTCCCGTTGGAATGAAATTTTGATTATGCATTAAGATGACCTTCTAGGGATTACAGGAAAATTATTGTAAACAAATCCTCAAGCTGGATTAGAATATAGTAATGAAATTTCTTTTCATAATTAAGAAAAGGCAAAGGTCCGCCTCAGGCGGGACGGTTCAGGGGGTGAAGTCCCGCGGCTAGTTAATATATTAAAATAGAAACCATTTTTTTTTTTTTTTATGATTTATTAAAAAATGTATCGAAATATAAATTTATGATGGAAAGAAAATATGATTTCAATTCCCTCTGCGAATACGAAATAATTTTTTTTTTTTTTTTTTTTTAATCAATATCTTATCAATAATTTACAATTCGTATTTGAAATTCAATTACTCATAAAATATATATATATATATTTTTTTGTTTAATGAGATAAAATTTTCTTTGTTGCTGATCTGTTTCAAAAGTTTCTTTTTTTTTTATTTTGCATTACTGGAAGAGAATTTATTATATTCACTGAATTTAAAATTAAATCAGTCTTGTTTATTGAACATCATCGCGAAAAAAAATATTTAATCAAAATATAAATGATAAGCTGTTCTATTTTCTAATAAAAACAGACGTTATAAATTAACATCAGTGTTAAAAAGTAAAGTCATAACACCAGCGTTAAAAAATATTATTCTCTAAACAAAGTTTTAACAGAGTCGTTAATATTTTACTTTTTAGCACCAAGTGTTAACGATCCTTATGAAGATAGCTATGTTTTCTTTACACCCCTCTATAACCTCCTGCGCATGCGCATCACTAACTTGATTTGTTATTCTTATGCCCGGTTGCAAGAACGTATTTAACGGTTCTTTAAACGCTTTTGTTGGTTTAAACCTTCCGCTAAATAATTTTGGGTTGCAAGAACGTATTTAAAGGTGATTGGTTCGTAAAAGCTGTATTTAAACTAAAGGTTGAAATTCGGAGCTTTAAACTATAAAGTATCCACTAACCTGATCTGTTTCATTGAAATAAATAAGAATTTGGTGACTATATTATCACGCGAGAGAGGTAAGATAGAAATTCATTAATTTAATTGAGTTTTCTTTAGTTTCTGAAACGTTTTAAGCGATATTATTAATTATTATAGATATTCATTCGATGAAGAGAAAAAGTGAGGTTATAGTATATTCCCAGTTTCTTTATAATTTAACATCTGACAGCCAGATCTACCAACGTATTTATTATTTTTATTTTACGATATTTAAATATTTAAACATTTTTTGTTTTGTAACCTAATATTAACAATTAAAATTTAAACAATACAAATATAATTACTATTTTTATTTCTTTTATAATTTTGGTACTATTATAAATTATACAATTTGACACTGCGCCCTTGCGGTCAACTTGGCCAACTACATAGAAAGCTGTCGGTCAACTTGGCCAACTACATAGAAAGCTGTCATTTTCGGTGGCCCAATCGTTTTGCATCTTTCTATATATCTTAACAGTAGGGAATAGTTAACGGTTCCTTTAAAGTTGCTTTAGCAACAGCCTATAATTTTAAAGCCCAAAGCGATGTTTACTAACAGACTTTTAAATGTTTACAGAACTGTTTTCTTGCAACCCGGCATTAATCTAACACAACAGCGTTAAAAAAATGCTATTCTCTAAACCACGTTTTAACAGCGACGTTAACATGTTGCTTTAATCTCAAAGCTGTCAAAATCATAACCTTACTTTTTAGGTTAAAGATGCCATTTTTAGAAATTAAAATATTAAAGGCACTCACTAGACATGACAATAATTTTTAGCACTATTTATTAAATGTTAACGCTTTGGCGTTAATGTTTTTGCTTACAGAATCGCAATTTGAATTAGCGCTGATTTCAGATATTTTAAGTTAACGGTTATGTTTAGAGAAGACACCTGAAGGAGGGTTAAAATGATATTGCCAAAAAGTTTTTCGTTTTTTTTTTAAATTAATATCACGAATATCTAATAATCTATATAAAAAATTTTTATACCTATTAGATACCTAAAGAAATTGAAAATATTAGACTTTCGTTTGAACTTTGTTGTTAATAATTACATTTCTATTTTGACTTAATTTTTTTTTTTTTTTAATTAAATTAAGTAAATAAATTATTTAATAATGGAAATTTAAACATAAAATATAAAAGAGGAATAAAAGTGAATATTAAAACTATCGTATTTAACTTTATAGTTCCGGGGTGACCGAGCCGGAGCTCGGTCTTTTTTTTATATTGATAAAATTGTAAAACTAAAGAAAAGTACATCAGTACGAATACTCGGGGGCGCGAATTTGATTTGTATAGAAGAAATAGGAAAATATTTAAAGTGTGAAAGAAATATAACGTGACAACTTGCTCTTCAATGGAAACATCAATAAAAACACCAAAATAAGAAATAACAGTCCAGGGAGAGCTTTGAGGAATAGCAACATTACTGGGTGGATACTTAGAGGAGACAGTGCCTCATAAGAAAACTTTAATCATGAGATATAAGAGAGTTGCCCAGGAAATGCATCAGCCTGGAGACAATTAAAAATTATTATTTTCAATAAAATAAATTAATAATTAGTATTTTAATAGTAGAATTTAAATAATAGGTATATTTCTGCTAATTGGCCTTTTGACATTATTAAGTTTTTTTTTTTTTTTTAACATTCACACTTTTTTTCTCATTCACACTCCACTCACACACACATTCACACAGTCTTTTTCGGCAACTTAAGGCCATATAAGACTTTGACGATAACCGTTGTAATTAATATATCAATTTGGGGTTCAGGCATTTCTATTTAAGCCATCTGGTATCCAAATGGCTTAAATAAAATCATCATCGGACTGCCTGGATCCGAACCCGCGACGTTTGGTATAGGAGGTAGGCACGCTACCTACTACGCCACACCCGGGGGCAACATTATTAAGTTAAATACATTGTAAGTAATTATTGATATAAAAAATTAAATTTACAAAATTGCACATTAATTGAAATTTTAATATTCGTGGAGAGATAAATGTGCGGGTCCAGGGTAAAGAGGGGGAGGGTTTGACCAGGAAGCAAGCCCTCTAGGCTTTGAACATTATAAAACCTTTAAAACGAAAATTGGAAAAAAAAACTAAAAAAGTGCACCAGTAAAGTACTAGTACTCGAGAAGCCAAATTTATTTGTATAGAAGAAATAAGAAAATATTTAAAAATTGAAAGAAATCTTTAAAGGGAATTTCGAGAAAATTAGAAAAAACTAAAAAAGTACACCAGTAAAGTACTAGTACTCGAGGTTTCCCGAAGACGAGACCTAGCGCAATTTGTTTTCTATACCGGACATAGCAAATATTTAAAATTTGAAAGAAATCTTTAAAGGGAATTTCGAGAAAATTGGAAAAAACTAAAAAGTACACCAGTAAAGTACTAGTACTCGGTAGAGAGCCCTAGCAATTTGATTTGTATAGAAGAAATAAGAAAATATTTAAAAATTGAAAGAAATCTTTAAAGGGAATTTCGAGAAAATTAGAAAAACTAAAAAAAAGTACACCAGTAAAGTACTAGTACTCGAGGTTTCCCGAAGACGAGATCTAGCGCAATTTGTTTTCTATCCCGGACATAGCAAATATTTAAAATTTGAAAGAAATCTTTAAAGGGAATTTCGAGAAATTAGAAAAAAACTAAAAAAAGTGGACCAGTAAAGTACTAGTACCCGAATTTTTCCAAACATGAGACCTAGCACAATTGCATATTTGGACCACAAATAGTATATATTTAAAATTTGAAAAAATCGTTAGAGCCGTTTTCGAGAACTGATATGCATATATATAACAAACAACAAACAAACGTACATTGCTCGTTTAATTTAATTAGTATTAGATTAGATTAGATTTAAAATTTGAAAAAAATCGTTAGAGCCGTTTTCGAGAACTGATATGCATATATATAAACAAACAAACAAACGTGCATTGCTCGTTTAATATAATTAGATTAGATTAGATTCTTTTAATAACAATTAGATTTAATAAATTTTATTATTACTCTTGAATTAATTTCTATTATTGAAAATATTGCCATTTATTTAATTTCATTATTGGAATAAAATTAATCTAAATTAAAAAATAAATTATTTAAAATTTATTAAAATAAAAAAAAAAATGTCCTACAAAAACAACTCAATGCAAAGGTAAATAATAATAATTATTTATTTCTCGCGTAAGAAAAAAGTCAAATTTTGCTAATTAATAGGAATATTAAGTAAATTTTATTATTATTCAAAGCATATAAAAATAGAAGTGACGTAGCTGTTATGACAAAGGATATGATTGAGTTTAAATATTAATAAATCCCTCTCCCTTT
>JAKCPI010019412.1:0-10590 GCA_023213315.1 Euborellia annulipes
TTTATTTATTTATTTATTTATTTGGAATAAACACTCTCTTACAGATTTAAATCCATTTAAAAAAGAGCATACAATAATAACAATAACAATTACAATAAAAAAATCAAAATGTAAAGGATATAAATTTTTATAAAGATAAGGAAAAAGAGAAAAAAAAAAAAATAAAAAATAAAACAAAATAATACATATATATCGGCTTATAAGCTCATTTCAAAAAGGTCCGCTAGATTTCTCTTCTATTATATTCAACAATCATTTTAAAAATGGGAGATTTTTCCCTTATGTTGGTTCTCGACCTTCCTAGGTAGAGAAGACCTCTCTGCCGAGAATTGAATGCAGGCACCCTGAAGGCAATTTTGGCCAACAGATCACCACAGTCCCAACAGTCACATAACAATTTATTTAAATTGTTTATGGCGTCGTCTCCCCTTCTATCAGAGAGCGACTTGATGTCAAACAGACTAAGCAGCTGATCATAGCTGGAATAGAGATCATAATGTCCAACAGATTTATAGAAGAGAAATCTCACGAACCTCTTCTGAACTTGCTCAAGTGCATTTCTTTGATAAGCCGTAATAGGACTCCAAATCAACTGAACGAAATCTAGGTGAGGCCTGACAAGTGTAAAGTACAGAGACTTGATTGTGTTTATATTTGTGAAATTTCTAGAATTTCTAATTATAAAACCCAGCATTTTATAAGATTTATTCACAACAGACTGAATTTGAACATCGAAATTGAGTTTAGAGTCGAAAATGACTCCCAAATCTCTCACCAATTCAACACGTGGTAAGGGATTTGTACTTATTAAATATTCAAAGACAATATTTGATTTCTTTTTTGTAAAGCTCATCACAGAGCATTTGCTAATATTCAAATCCATACTGTTCGAGGCGCACCAGTTTGCGATCCTTTCTAGATCCTCCTGCAGTTTCAAACAATCAGAATAATCGCGGATGGATTTATATATTTTAATGTCGTCAGCAAATAGTAGGACTTTACTATTTCTGATAACCTTTACGATGTCGTTGATAAATATGATAAACAAGAGGGGTCCCAGATTAGATCCCTGGGGCACTCCCGAACAAGCAGGAAATTCAAAAGATTTCTCCCGGCCAAAACTTACAGACTGCTTTCTGTCACGCAAGTAAGTTGACATAAAATTTACAAGTGATTGGGAGAAGCCATAATGACTTAATTTGGTCAACAGAATATCATGCGATACAGTGTCGAATGCCTTAGATATCTCCATGTAAATGGAATCTACCTGAGGTCCCAAATCAAGACTCTCCGCAACATAATCAGTATACAGCGCTAAGTTTGTAAGGACTGATCTTTTGGGCAGAAGCCATGCTGGTATTCAGAGATATATTTGGATATATGATAGTAAATTTTTTTATAGAGGATGGTTTCAAACAGTTTAGCTGGTGTTGAGAGCAAGGAAATGGGTCTATAGTTCCCAATGATTCTTTTATCTCCTTTTTGAGTATAGGTTTTATACTAGTTATTTTCCAGATATCTGGAAATTTCTCAAGTTTTAACGATAGGTTAAAGAGATAGAATAGAGGTCGACTAACAAATTAATACAACCTTTAAAAATATAGGGAGGGATGCCATCAGGCCCAAAAGATCTCTTTGGTTTAATTTTCTTTATAGCCAATTCTATGTCCTGTTTGGAGATAGAATTGATGTTTAAAATCTCATTAGATATGTTTAACAGCATAGTATCGTCGTAAGCAGAGCTGCTGCGCCTGTAGACCGAAGAAAACTGCCTAGCTAAAGGCATCCGACACCTTTTACCATCCTGAAGTACAAGAGTAAAGTGTGCTTCAAAAAATTTTAACGGCGCAATGAGAATATACATTTTAAAGAGCATGTAAAAATAATTGATTTTTGAATTTTAATCAATTTCGGTCAAGGGCGGATCCAGGGGTGTTTTCTCGGGCAAGAGGGGGGGATAATCTGGCGTGACTGGTCGCACAGCAGTCAATTTTTTCTTAATTTCGGTAATTTTCTGCACTGTTTGCCAGGAATATATATACAAATCAAATTTTAAGTATTAATTTTTAAAATTTTACATTAAAAATAATTTTTTTTTCGAAAAGGTATTTTTTTAAATCTCGGGGGGAAAGTATTTTTTTGAAATAAAATTTTAGGTTTTTATATAGAATACCCTAATTCCAAATAAGTTTTTCTCCATCAAATTTAGTTTTAGAGATTTAGAGAAAATTAAATTTTAATAGAAAATGAGCTCTAGAGCGACTCTTATTTTGAATTTTTTTTCTGGCTTTACCCCTTAAAAAGAAATACATTAGAACCTCGCTTAGGGTGCCCTTTCATAACAAGCAATTTGTAAAAAAATTGTAAAAATATGACTTGCTTAACGAGTGACGTTTCGCATAACGAGTGGAGAGGAGAGAGAAAGTCCCGGATTGTGCTCATGTTACATCAGTCTGTGTCATGAGGGGACAGCTCTAATGAGAGAATGTTATTGTTTCGCATAACGAGTGTTTCGCTTTACTAGTATGATTCTGGAACGAATTATGCTCTTTAAGCGAAGTTCCACTGTACATAGAAATATAAAGTTTCAGCCCAATTTAAGGCGATTTAGTGGTGCAAAACACGGCTAAAATTTTAGAAAAATCGAATTTTTTCAGTTTTTTCAACTTTGGACACCCCTAATAGGTAGAATCTTTTACCATCACTGAATGCAAAAAAACATATATTTACGATATTCTGTAGTTCTTTCACTTTCTAAAAATCATTCTAAAGAAATTATGAACAAAATAGTTATCAAAGTCAATTTTGTTAAAAAGCAAATATAAGAAAATTTTATGATAAAGATGGTGTTTTGAGCCAAGAATTTAGAGCTATTCTTGGGTATATGGATGGATAGCTCTGAATCCTGACTAGGAAAACTGTTTTGCTCATAATTTCGTTATCAATGAATTATTATTTTTTTTTTTAACTTTTTCGGCGGCCCTCGAGGCTTGGTGTAGAGGTTAGCGTGCTAACCTCGTATACCAAACGTCGCGGGTTCTGACCCCAGGCAGTCCGATGATTTTATTTAAGCCACTTGGATACCAAATGGCTTAAATAAGAATGCCTGGACCCCAATATGTATATTAAATCAATAACGGTTATCGTAAATGTCTTACATGGCCTAAGTTGCCGAAAAGACAGTGTGAATGTGTGTGTGAGTGTGAGTGTGAATGAGGAAAAGTGTGAATGTTTAAAAAAAAAAACTTTTTCGGCTACAGAGGCCAGGTATGACTTTATTTAATATATTTCTAAATTACATTATACCGATGGCTACCGATAGGACGTTCCACAAGCTGATTGCTCTGAGTCACCAATCCCGGGGCTTTCGCCACGCTTGGGCATTGGTTAACTTTTGGAAAGTTAAAACCTATAGAAGATCATAAACATACTTTTTTTTCATTCAGGGATGGTAAAAATTCTATTCAGGAGTGGCTTAAAAAAATGAAAAATCCAATTTTTCTAAACTTTTAGCCGTGTTTTGCACCACTTAGCCCCCTCCGGATTGGGCTCAAACTTTACAGTATAGACCTATTTTCTATGTATTTCAACTAACTGCTATTTTTAAGGGGTAACGACTTTAAAAAACTAGAAAATTCAAAATAAGAGTCGCTCTTGATCAGATTATTTATTAAAATTTAATTTTCTCTATATCTCTAAAACTAGAGCCGATGGCGCAAAATTTATGGGATTTTTGGAATTAGCGCTTCCATATAGCCAGGAATAGCCCTAAATTTCAAAAAACTTTTTTGTTGACCTGTATAAAATTTATTTTTTTATCAAAAACATTGTTTAATTCCTTTTTTTACAATTATAGTAAATAAAGAAAATTCAAATGAACGACTGAGGTTTTTTTTATTTGTTCAAATATTTTATTTACTAATGATTTTCCCTGTGTGTTTGTATTATATAATAAATTTATATTCAGTAAAAAGAAAATAAATTTATTTATTTGAAAAATTAAAAAAAAATTTTTTTAATAGATGAAAATATATTAAAATATAAATTAATTTCTGTTAAATAAACTATTTTGCCAACTGGTCCTTGATTTTGCCAACTTTTGCCAACTCGATTCGACCTGGGGGGGAGACTCCCCCCCCATCCCCCTTGGCTACGCCCCTGCATGGGGGACCCGGGGGTTTCTCTAAGTGTGAAATAACAATTGAATCGTTTTAATAAGATTTAAACTGTGAGACTGCATGAATCGTTTATTTCAGAAACCACCTAAGCGACAAAATTTCAAATCATGTGCTTTTGGTGCTACTGTACAATTTAAAGGTAAATACATCTTTTAGATTATCCCAATAGTAGGGCTGGACGGTAATGGATTTTCATTACCGACCTCGATAATGAAAAAAACCGGTTTTTCTCGAAGTGGTAAAAACCGGTTTTTCTCGAAAGTCGGTAAAAATTTTTTACCGCCCGCGGAACCAAAGTTTGCCGCACATTTTTTTTCGCGGAACCAAAATTTTTTCCTGTCCGAAAAATATTTTACCTTTTTTAGAGACGCCAATTTTTTGCCGCCCGCGGAACAGAAATTTGCCGCCGCGGCACACAGTTTTTCGGGTTGTTTTTTCCGCGGAACCAAAATTTTTCCCCGCCCGAAAAAATATTTTACCTTTTTTTTAGAGACGCCAATTTTTTTTGCCCGCCCGCGGAACAGAAATTTGCCGCCGCGGCACATTTTTTTTTTCCACGGAACCAAAATTTTTTCCCGTCCGAAAAAAATATTTTACCTTTTTTTTTAGAGACGCCAATTTTTTTGCCGCCCGCGGAACCAAAGTTTGCCGCCGCGGAACATTTTTGTTTTTCGCGGAACCAAAATTTTTTACCGTCCGAAAAAATAAGTTTTTACCGACTTGCGAAAAAAAACCGGTTTTTGCCGAATTAGAGGTTCGTTACCGCGTTTTCGGTAAAAAATTTTTACCGGTTTTTACCGGTAAAACCGGTTTACCGTCCAGCCCTACCCAATAGCATGTTTTTGATTTGGTAAAAAATATTTGGAGGAGACTAGACCCATACTTAAGCTGCAAAACAGTTTTCTTTAGTTTTCCGAAAGATGAAAAAAGCGCACTTAGGTGCTTTCTGAAATAAACGATTCAATTCAAAGTTGAATTTATAAAATTTTTTGAAAAAAAAAGTTAATGATTCTCACAAGCGTGAAAAATGGAGAGATTATTTGAGTCAAGAGAGAAAATTTACTAAAACAAAAAAAAAAAAGGTAAAATGATATGAATTTTGTAAAAGGAATTTTATTTGGGGGGGGGGGGGTAGTTCTATGTTGTGACATAATATTTGTAAGGGGTTTGTTTGTATGTGACTAACTGTATGACATGGGGGACTAGAAAATCGTCAAAAAAAAAGCGTTACCTAATATGTGGACGACCCCTTAGGAACAAAGTTGCTATTGTTGTCATTTGCGGCACAAATTTTGTGGACATGTATATTTTTTTTATAAAAACAGGCGAGTGTTTAATGTTTCGTGAGAGTCTATAAGATAACCATGAATCGTCAATCAATTTTAATGCTATTATTAAAATATTTTATCTACTGTACTTCATTTTTTTGTTCGTTTTAGAAAGGAAAAAATTGACACATGAAAAAATAGAAGCTACAACAACCTTGTCCCCTTAGGAGAATATCGCATGGGTAATTGGCGTGAAAAATTCTTGAACATGCAGCCAAGTGTGAAAAACTCTGAGCGAGCAACACATTAAATAAAATTGAAGAAGCAGAAGTTATTATTCTTTTGTTGATTCTTACAGTCATGAGCTGTTTTCCTTCTGGAGTGCTGGTGAGTGCAATAAGTGCATGTTGGCAGTGTTCGGGACATCCTCCAGTGCCAGGGCATTTCCACATATACATCTGCATGGCATTGGAACAACCGGTACGGTACAGACAGAGAAGCCGTGCCTCTTCGCAAGACATGGTCTTGGTTGCTACCGTCACCCCCAACAGCAGCACTAATACCAGCCCCGAGAGCGCTACCTGCATCGGGACTAACGCCTCCTCACTTCACCTCACTTAGTGCTCGCAGGTCAATCCTAAAACAATGCAAATTTCTGTTTAAAAAGTAATATCACATATTACAATATTTCGGGAGAAAGTCGTAGGCCTAGTGAAATCATAGGTATCGGAAAGTGATGATTATGGTTTGATATGCGTATTGTATGCGTAGACTTTTTAACTTTTACTTTAGTATTGAAGTAGAGAAATAAATAAAATAAGCTTAAAAATCATATCTATATGAGAGAAAATATAGAATTAGAAACAATAATCGCAATACTGCAGAATTGAACATTTTGGCGGCTAAAAACATTCATTCGTGTTTTTATTTAACAATTATTTTGTGAGTTTATTTTTTATGGTGTTGACTCATTCCCGGGGACACATGATCCACCAGGAAAAACAAAAAATTCGCCGATGGCTTTGGACTAGACGAATAGGAACAGAACCGTCAGCGAGATCATTAAGTTCTGCTGAACCTCGAGATAGGAAATCGCTGAGGAACAAAAGGATTGAACGGACGTCTGAAAGCATCGGTAATAATTTTCCTCACAATATACAGTATAATGAATAATTTAAAAAGTCAAATTGTCGCTAGGTGTCGAAATTTAAATAAAAAATCTGGTGTGATGGTCGCACAGCACACAACTTTCTCTTACCTTATCTTCCCTATGAAGTGCAAGAGTAAAGTGTGCTTCAAACAATTTTGAGAGCAAAATGAGAATATACAATTGAAAGAGCATCTAAAAATAATTGATTTTTTGAATTTCAATCAAGATCGTTAGACCGAATTTTGAGAAAATCGAAAAAAACTGAAAAAGTACATCAGTAAAGTACTAGTACTCTTTGGCCGATTTTGATTAAAAGCTTATTTTCACGCTCCTTGGGATGTCTAACTTAAATATAAAATTTCAGCCTCATAGCTCAATTCCTTCATGCTTAAAATTGAACACAGACAGAACATGTCGCGAAAAGCATTTTTTGAATTAAGGGGACCTCAAAACGTGTATATCCATCAAAATCTCTACATCAAATTTTTGACATGAATCCAATACTTTCTCTCTATATAAGTATATAGGCCCATGTATATTTCATATGGGTAAGAGAAAGTAAAAATTGAAGACTCGAGATTTTTGAATATTCATTTTGATTTTTTTTTTGTGTTAAAAATATAAAATTTTATTTTTCTTCACCTGAATACATAGATATATGAAGGTGATGATTATGGTTCATATGCGTTCTAGACTGTAGACAAGATTACCGATTAACAAATCAAAAAATAACAACATCAAAAATCTACTAAAATATCTAAATAAAGAATGAAAAGGTCAAATAACGAACATTATATTCAATTGGTGTCCTCAGAAGACATGATCCTGTTTTGTTCATAAAAATTGAATTAAGACATTAGAGTCCGTTAGTTTTTTTTTAAATTAATTTACGCGTACTTTTTAAAATACTTTTATTAATATTTTTTATCAATTCAGAGCAATATTTGAAATAATTCCTAAAGGTTTTTTGTCCTTCTTAAGGTAGACAGTTTTTTTTTTTGTCGGCTCTTCCCATTCTTTTGTTCGATAATCCTCTCTTTGCAAAGCCCAAATATTTTTTGTGTGGCTGTCAAATAAGCGGCATTTCGACGACGGTGATTGCATCAGTTTGAATGAGTGACGAAGAAGTGTTGAGACCCATAAACATAACGAGGTGTCGGTTTTCACTCCCCATTCCTCGAGATCCGCTCCAATCAAAACATATTTGTGGAGCTTGTTAGTTTACCCAAGAGGGAAATGTCACTTAGGCCTAGATACAAATAAGGAGATCGAGCCGATGTACGTAACCATTTGAATTGGAAATTCTACTTATTACCTATTTATGTAACATGCAGGGGGATACAAAAAACCCTGATAATGATCTGAAATGTTAGTTTAAATTCAAAATGAGAAGATGAATCCTGTATATTTTATATGGTTGAGAGAGCGAGTTTCAGACAGAAGTAATAAATTTAATTCTACAAAAAAAAAAAAAAAAAAAAATACAAATTTGAAATATTAAGTTGAACTTTTACTATAAAATATCTTCATGTATGAAATTTATTTCAACAATAAATTTAGGAGATGGTGGCATATTATTAGCATTAAGAATGTCCCTTTCGTTGCCGAAAAGACCTTAATGAAAAAAAAAAGATTCTCACTTTGTTAGTAACTTGCAAGTTTAACTTGCATATAAGGGGGAGTGAGTTTTTATTGGTGTAGGTCAAGGTGCAATGGACAGTACACCGATGCCCCAGATAGACTGGAGATCCTGGGTTCGATTTCCGAAGGCCATGGGGAGTTTGACTCGCCAATAAAAAAATTTCTTAAACCCCCCATCAAAGATTTCTGGCTACGCCTATGGTAGACTGCTCATTATAAGAATTAAAAATAAAATTAGCTATGATATTATCATGATGCACCTGCCTATTTTTCAGAAGAGGTGTTTCAATTTTTTTTTTTTTTTTAAATAAGAAGATGCTAGGAAAAAAGTGAGAAACTGCAACAGTCAAGCAATGCCAAGCGCGGGGAAACTTCGAGAGAGTGGTCTCAGGAAATCAACGTGAAGAACGTCCCGGTAGCCATCAACGGTATAATGTTTTCTAAATGTATATATGTATATAATAAACCTCTAAATGGCCTCAACGGTCGAGAGGAAAAAATTAAATAAAAAAATCTGGTGAGACTGAAAAAGTACATCAGTACAAGTAAGCTTGCTCTTTGCAAGGATTTTATTGAGAAGTTTCATGTTACTTGCAGGTCTGTACCTAACGTAAATATCAAATTTCAACCTCCTAGCTCTTTTTGTTCTTTAGTAATTTTGTTCATACAGAGAGAGAGAGAGAGATATGTAGCGGGACCCACTTTTTTGAACCCAGAACGTGTATTTCCATCGCAATCTCGACATCGAATTTTTGACATGAATGCAATATTTTTTCTATATAAACATACATATATCAGTAAGAGAAGGTAAAAGAAAAAAAAGTTTTGTCTATTTTTCTTTAGTATACGGGTAACTTTTAATCTAAACCTAACAGTTTAGTAATCATCAAAACCATTAATCCTGACTGGAATTCCTAAGCAATTACTACATCTAAATGGAGTTATAGCTTATTTGTTTTGTCATATTGAGTTGAGATTAGAACTGGACACTTGGGTTGTCCAGGAAGCAAACTTGAATGCATTATGCAACCCACGGTAAAAGAGTGGGATTAATAAAAATAAAAAAGTGAATTTGGCCCAGAAAAAAATTAAATAATATAATTTTTGAACTATATACTGTAGTAAGAATGCTTGGATCTTTAATAATATAATTTATAAGAATTTTTTTTTTTTGAAAAATTTTTTTAAAAGTATTTTTGAACAAATAAAATAAATAATTAGATTAATAGAATTTGTGTTCAAATTAATTTTATGAGTTTTTAATTACTTGCGTTATAAAATAAAGAATTCCTGTCGCTTAAGAGGTAAACTCTGTTTTACGGCTTTTAAAATAGTGAGGTATTTTTTTTAACATTTGGGGACCAAAGACAAATATGTTTGTTTTGATATTTTTTTTTTTTTTTTAATTAAAAGGATAATTTGCTAGATTCCATAATTACAGGTTTTGGAGTTTTTGTGATATTAATTAAATATAATTAAAATTTTAATAAAAATATTCCAGGCATTGATGTCCACCTCTAGTTATTAATTTTCAAAATATTTTTATCTTTATTTTATTGCCAACTTTTTACAGAATAATACTACATTTTTTATAACGAGGTCTACATAATTTATTTCCCCTGTATTAATTAATTATAAAAAAAATATATCGGTTTAACTGTGTTTTAATTGTAAAATCGACAACGTTTTGGCCAATCATTCTGTGGCCTTGCTGAATCCCTTGAGATGGGATTATCAAAGATGTAACATTCTTTGTGATCTTAAGCAGAATTGTATCTGAAGAAAGCCACAGAATGAGTGGCCGAAACGATTACAAATAATCCACAGTTAAACATAAAAAGTCTTTTATTAATGATAACAACTGGGAAAGACTAAATAGCTAAATTTTTATTTATTTCGAACTCGTGGCAATCGCGCCAATCACTCCATACACTTTTTTCAAACAAAAATTTTCAAAAAAAAATTTTTTTTTCAGTTACTTATTTGACAATAATATTCAAACTATATTTTTCAATTAAAATGAAAAGATTTTTTACTATATTTATTTTTTAATTTAATTTAATAATTTAAAATCACTTTTTTGGATAATGGGACAAAATAAAGTTTACTATTTGGCACATTTATGAAGGGACAGTGAGTGTCAATATTAAACATCTCCATATATTTTCACATGTGATTATTTCATTATTAAAAAAATCTTTAAAACGAGAAAATTTCAATAAAAATTTCTATTTTCTAAAAACAATTAAATAATGCATGGATAAGCGTATATGAGGGTATTTTAATATTATTTGACCTTCTATGGCAATAATTTCCTGATAATAAATAAATTCTGCAAAAAATTAGTAGACCT
>JAKCPI010019413.1:0-19092 GCA_023213315.1 Euborellia annulipes
TCCTGAACCCCTTAAAAAGAATAATGAAGAAAGGCAAATCTGAAGGTGGACAAGCAGAGAGACAGTCTTAGGGCGGGTTCTCAATGTTTATATAAAATTTCCATTAAAAAAAAAAAACAATTTTTGAAATTCCATCTAATTTGCTTGCTTGCTTTTGTGATTAAAATTTTAGGGAAATTGACAAAACAAAATTGCACGTCATCTACTCTACAAGTCACTTCGACAGTAAGCGTGGGTGTATTCGCGCTCCTTAATTGTTTGTTTTTTTTTTAACTGTCGAGGTTTCTATAATTTTATACAGTTATATAAAAACATCGCTATCCGGGCCAGGCATGGCACTTGAAAAAGAAGAAGAATATAAAAACAAGTTCTTGTTCTAAATAGCAATTAAAAAAGCCAATTGGCGACCGAAACGTCAATTCATTGGTGAGTCTCCATCCATCGGATAATTGTTCCTTTATCAATTAATTTTCTAAAATAATACTTTGAATCTTAGCTAATTATAAATAAGAAAAAATATGGCATTCACGGGGATCGAACTCACGCCTGTGGGCATTATTTTTCCGTTATGGAGCCATGCCCCTGGCTATCTGCCCTCACACCTTACCAACAATTTAACAAATATCATTTCCTGTTTTTATTTATTAATTAATCATAAGAAAATTCCATTTTTGTTGTGTTTTAATTATAAAATTCATTGGACCGTATAATTGCAAAATAAATAATAACATCTAAATAACATAAGAGCGAGAAAAAAGAAATGATTGAAAGTAATAGTGTTAATTTTTTGTTTTTTTTTTTTCTTGAAACATAAAAAACAAATGTGATTTAATACACTTTCACTCGATATTTTATTTAGTCTCAAAAACATGCTTCATTGGTTTTGGTTCCTCTTTCATGGATGATTTCATTTTTTTGAAAGAAGGAAATGTTACAAAGGTTTGGTAATCATTTCTTTCTTTTTTTTTTAATGTGATTAGAGACAATCAAATCAATTTCATTATAGGTTTTTAATTTATTGTCCAGAAATTAAAAGAACAATTAAAGAGGGTGCAGGTAGCAAGGAGATACGTTTCGGTTTTATTTAAATAATTCCAGTGACGGATTAACGATTTTGCCGCCTATTCTCAGGGGAATCTTTTTGGGCCCCTAAGTAAAAACATAAAATTGTTCGAATCAATCGCCTTTAGCCTAGATCAGTGGTTCCCAACCTGTGGGCCGGGGGCTGAATGCAACTGGGCCGCGGACGTTAAAGTAAAGAATAAAATTAATATATGTATATATTAATGTATACATATACAGAGTGTTTAAATAGGACGAAAATTCATATAAATTTATACATAGAAGGTGATTGTAGTGTCAATTTGTAGAGAAACACATTAAGTTTTGACTCATCTAGTTCGCTAGAGCCAAATCACACTATCACGAGCACTAGAGGCAGTTGAGCGTTAACGTTGAAGATGGCTGTCTTCACACCCGAGCGTGCTAGCTCTCTCTGTGTTTCGCTATGAAAAATCAAAATCATAGAAATTTATCTAAAGAAGCTACACAGCTGGTTTTAGTGTTGTTTAAAGTGAAACACCAAGTTTTTTTTACCTCAAACTAAAGAGTATGGGAAGAAATTGATAGACTGTGTGCAAGATCTTATAAAACGAAGAATATCTTTAATTTGAGGTAAAAAAAACTTGGTGTTTCACTTTAAACAAAACTAAAACCAACTGTGTAGCTTCTTTAGATAAATTTATATGATTTTGATTTTTCAAATCGAAACACACGCTCGGGTGTGAAGACAGCCATCTTTAACGCTCAACTGCCTCTAGTGCGATTCGGCACTAGCGAACTAGGTGAGTCAAAACTTAAAGTGTTTCTCTACAATCACCTATCTAGGTTCTTTGTATAAATTTATATGAATTTTCATCCTTTTTGAAACACTCTGTATACTGTGGGCCTCGGTGTTTTTTTTTTTTTTTTTTTACATAAAAAGTGGCCCGCACATCAAAAAAGGTTGAGAACCGCTGGCCTAGACCAAAGTTTCCCGTCTATATAAAAGCTCATAAAAGTCTCAAAGTAGAAATGAGATATCCGTCGAAGGCTTCAGCCTAATAGAAAATCTGCCACTTTGAAAAACTCAAATGACAAAGCAATATGACAATTGAAATTTAAATAAAACAAAGAAAAAACAAGAATTTTGGCCACTTGTTAGAAATTTAGATTAATAAAATTTTCATTTTTTTTTTTCATTGGCTCGCAACAATTGATTAAATACGCTATGTGTATAATTGTATGACCCTAAATGGCCTCAACTTGGCCGAGATAAAAACAAGTAAAAAACTTTCAATTTTAGTTCCCGGCTCCGTTTAATACATCTGTCTTCTCAGGTTCAGTCGATTTTTGTCCAAAATAGTAAAGTGGCCTAAGAGAAGCAGGGAGGTATTTTCTCCATAGAATATTTGTGTCATTTGTTGTGATTGGCTTTAAATGAAATAACAAATTTCAAGCTCCTAGCTCTTTTCGTTCTTCAGAGTTCTGAAACACCTCACGTCAAATAGGAAGACTATTTTGCGGGGCCCACTTTTTTGGACTCAGGGACCCCAAACATGTATTTACATCAAAACCTCGACGTCCAATTTTTGACATGAATCCAATATTTTCTCTCTCTATATTTAAATATATATATAGATAAGGAAAGTAAAAAAGAATGAATGAGAAAGGATACGTACCTTTGCCAGGCAGGAGTGGCGGGACGTCTTCTTTCTGTGATTTGCCAATGATCCCGGGATCGCCGAGGAGACCCTCCAGAAATTGCTCCCCTTTTCGATTTGCATTCAGCGATGAGATCAGCCGTCGCCCCGTCAGGAGGCCGCAGGGGACAATGTTCTAAAAATACAGTAAAATATAATAAATCCAATAATATATATAATTTAAAAGCGAGTTTATTGAATTCACTTGAAGTTAAATTTTATAGGTAAGAGAGAGAATTGGTTTTAATATAAAACGAAATATGACCCAAGGAGAGGATCAAGCCTTTACCTTTAACGCGTCACAATAGAACAAAATTTATTCTTTTTAATTCAGCTCAACAATCAAACCTCACACTATTATTAATAATAAGATCTAATGATTTTGGGCTCTTAACGTAAATAGACAGATTTTTTGACAAGATTTTGTCTGTCAAATTCCCCGGCGAGGGGATCGAACACTTTAACACATTTCACCCGCCACGGAAGAAAATCTATAAATACACAACTGATAGGTGGGCAAAGAATAGACATATAATGAGATTAAGGAAGCTGAGCTTTTCAAAGAATATAAGAAAAAAGATGACGCCAAAAATTATTTTTATCGAAAAAAGTCGATTTCACTGACTATAGTTTTCTCGTATATATTTTGTTATATTGCATTGTTCAGTTTATTAAATATTAATAAATCACATATCAATTGAATTTATTTATACCTTGGCTTGTTGTATCCTCGAATTTCAATGATGGAGTTGCAAAATAAATCATAAATAACACTGGCCATATTTTTAAAAAACGAAACATATTATTTTATAAAATTTATTATTAATATCAACAATCACTTGTGTGTGTGTGAGTTCACTGTTTCAACTATAAAATGAATAAAATGAAGTTTGCGGGTAAAAATATATCAACTGACTGGAGGAGAAGAGAAGCAATTGACGGCTGTGGGTAGTAGAGGGGAGGAAGAAGGGGAAGGGGTTATATTCAAAGTGAAATTAGAAACACAAATCGATTGACAAATGAGCAACAGATAAAGGACCGCCATATTTAAATTAACCTTAATTAATTTTTTAAAGAATTTAAAATACCAAATTACATAAGTTTCACTGGCCCAATTTTTGCGCCACTGTTTGACAGTGAAAATAGAATTGCCAGTGGGTTAAATAATCACAAAAGTGTCATGATATTTAAGAAAATTGTAGTTAAAAAGGATGTTCCAGGAGTTAGTTTAGTAACAAAATGGATAAATAAAAAAATGTTAAAATAAATTGTTTATTTTATAACAAGTTCTAAATATATATGTATATATATATAAAAAAAAAAGATTCGTTCACTATACAATATTTAATGATGTTTAAGGCATTTTGACTTCTTTCTTCTTAAAATGTATAATAATATCACAAAATCTGAGATTTTTTTATTTTTTTAATGAATAGATTCTTTTTCTTTTCTTTTTTTTTATTTCAATGAGAAAATTAATTAATTTTAATGAGAAGAATTAGATGGCATCATAAGGTGCTGGCAGAACTGAGCATCCGCTTAGAAGAAAAGTTACGCCATCCTGAAATGAGTCAGAAATTGATTGATTTTAATAAATAAAAATTTAAAAACGAGTTAGCAAGGTGGTTATTTTTGGGAATCATCGATACTATAAATTTAATTAATAAATATATACAATTAACCTCTAAATGGCCATACATTGTTAATGTTTGTTGAGAGAGATTGTTTAATGTCAACCGACTATCTTGCCACTACCATCTGTAATATTTGACACTTATAGCCAGTATAATAATTAATTATATTTTAAAGTTTTTTTTTTTTTTTTGTTTTTGCAAATATAACTGACTAGAGCAGAAAAGATTGTTGTGGTGGTATGCATGTTATTGTAACTAAGTTAATTTATATTGTCCAACAATGCATGTTTAATAATGGGTTCAAAAATGTAAATAATTTCGTAATTAATATTTTGTTTATGTTGCTCTCTTTAATTTAATACAAATAAAATACGTTCCTGCATGCCTAAACTAGTTGTGTTCTATTTTTCCGTGCTCTGCAGAGTTTTTATTCAACAAAGATAAATCACACCTAACTAAAATAAACGAAAATCCCCAAAAAAGCCCGGGTTTTTTCCAACTCTGCTAAACAGTGTACGAAATCTATTTATATTAACAAATGCGGATTATCCAGTAAATATTACATACCCTCACAAGTCCAGGCAATTGCGTCCAAAATTCTAAATTAGGCACCAACTCCGAGCCCTGAGCGCCTCGAATGATTCTCAAAGCACAGGCGCCGCCCAAGAAATAAATCGAGAGCATCACAAAGAAGATGATGCAGAGAACACTCCCCGTCGAGAGGCCAGATGTGTGATGAAGAAACGGCGGGACGGTAATCGCAGTAGGAGCGATCGTCGTCGGTCGATCAACCAAACAGGCCGCGTTTGCTATTAATTCCATTTTCTGAAAATGAATATCTCCAATAAGGGTAAGTCCTTCTTGATTGGTAAATTGAAAACAATTTCTTACTATTGTTTTTTTCTTCCAGAGAAGTGATCTGAATATCGGCATAATCCTTCTCAGGGCTACAAATTAAATAAACGTATGTAAGCCTAAAACAAAAAAATAACATTTATTTATTTATTTCCATGCCCAACAGCATAAACCATTTACTGGGCAGGGTACAAACATTGGATATCTATTAGTCGGCAAGCCTATATTTAAAGATTTCATTAATTAATTTGGGTGATCGGAAGAAAAGGTCTATCTTGTTATATAATTCACACATTCTTATAAAGAGGGATCTTTTGAAATAATTGTTTGTTGAATAAATTGCAGCCGCGAGTAGACCTCAAAGGAGCATGGAAATTAATTAGGGACAAGGAAATAATTCCACGTACAAGTTTCGATAGATGAATAATATGCATGGCTTCCCTTCTGCCCTCAAAGCATCCAAGGCCATGTTCCTCCAGGATAGTCTTAGCAAAAAAAAAAAAAAAAAAAAAAAAAAAAAAAAAAGAATATGGAAATCGGAATAAATAAAAAAAATAGCATACCAAGAATTGTAATTGAAATTAATACTTGGGATTCCTTTTTCAATGGCGAAATTATGGCCAGAATGGATCGCAGCAATTTTTGTGAAACTTTTAGCTGTATCGTTGCGCATACATAACTAAAAAAAACAAACAAACAAACAAATGTTATTAAAATCATAAAATAGAAGAAATTCGACGGATGAGTGGTAATTATCAGGATTAGGTCGATGTAGGCAGCCAGCAATTAATAAAAAAAAAAACGGCGGTCCGCTAAGTACTTAGCCTCATGGCGCCAGTATCGCAAGGTCAATTTACTATCTTGTAGTACATTCTCTTAGACGGCTACTGTAGAAAGGACTTGTAGTTTTGTTTTGAGCACACTTTGCGAAGAAAAAAGTGCTCTTCCACCATGATAACGCATCGGCTCACACCTCCGCCGAATTGGGCTACGAACTGCTGCCCCATCCACCGTATTCTCCAGATTTGGCCTCCCGAGGACCTTCTTTTTGTTTGGCTTGAACGCCGGGCAGAAATTTGAGGTCATCGCCGCCACTTGCAGACATCAAGAAAACGTATTTTTCAGACGGGTTAAAGATGTTGGAGCATCCCTGGGTCAAGTGTATCGAACTATATTGAAAAATAAATCGCCACTTTTCCAAAAATTTTCTTTTTCTTTTGTAGGCTAAGTACTTATCGGACCACGTTTCGGGATCAAATCGATCCCACCTTCAGGACATTATGCGAGTCAAGGTTAGAATTGTTTAAAGATCTGGATTATTTAAAAAAAAAAGGTAATTACAGCTGTTGCATGTTGACATTCGTCTGCTCCTCTGGGTATTGAAAAAGTAAGTTCTTCACAAGGATTGAAAAAAATTCTAGCGAATCATTTCCTAGAACAAAAGTTGTAGATACTCTGAAAAACCAATAAAAACCATATCGTTTTAATAATAAATAAGAGAGAATTAATTAATTAAAAGACTTACGCGGTTGAATTAACGAAAAAATGCGTTAAATCAATTTGTTTGTTATTCGGGAATTTCTGTTCGAGGAGATCGAAACAAATATTATAATGATCTGGAGGAGACGAATTAATTAAAGGCGAGAATACAAAGAGAACGAATGAAAAAGAGACAAAACGTATTGCCATTAGCATTTTTATAGATTTAATTAAATGTGTTTAAATGTCAAATTTATTCTGAACATTGATGACATTTCCCGATAAAAATTTATTTTGACTTTTTGTGCCAACGATAGAAAAAAAAAAATTTTTTTTCAACCGCGAAATTTAAATTATTTTTTGATTTTAAAATTAATTAATTGAGGCGTTTATAATAAAAAATAAATAAATCTATTTTGGGAAATGTTGAAGAGAGTTGGCATTGGCTGATGCCGGGGCCCTATTTCATAAAACTGACAATGACAGCTGACAATTTGTCAATTTGTCGAATACCTGTTTCATAAAAATCCGCTCTTGACTTAATTGTCAAGTAAAAAAATGACATCTTTGTAAAATTGTCATGACAATTTGTCATTTTTTGGTTTCATAAAATTTCTAGGCTGATAGGTGAATTTTGACAATTTGTCACTTTTTGTTTTTGAAACGATAATTGTCGTGACAATTTTTGTTTGTTTGACAATTGTAGAAAAATTCTGACAGGCATTAAAAGCTGTGTCGTATAGGCCTAACCTAGAATATATTCACATTTATTTACATAGAATTGATTAAAAGGAAATATTTATTAAATAAAATATTTATAAATTAAATCGTTCTGAATTCCAATTCGTTTCAAATGAGCACGGAAACACCCATGACAGTATGATCGTGAAATCAAAAAGCTTTCCTCGAATTAACATCATTGAACCAGGAAGGTTTAAATACAACAGCCACTTTATTTCTTCAAATCTTATATACAATATATATAACGTGTATTAGACGTGAAGAAAATCATACTGTCTAGAACCGGCCCTGAACCAAATGACCTGTAACTGAGGAAAGAAAGTTGGGCGAGGCGTAAATGAGATGGGCTTTGGGTAAAATAAAAAGGAACAGAATAAGGAATGAAAAGATCGAGGAATGGCAGGGATTATAAAGGCATCGAAAAGGGTTTGGTGATATAAGGATGAGAGGGTTAAAGTGAGGCAAGGAATGTTAGATTTGAAGGTGGATGGATTATATATATAATTATATATATAATTGAAGACTGCAAGCAGAAGGAATTGGAGTGTAAGGAAAGACTATTGTGGAGATTGAGAATAAAAACGAGACCCGTAGGAAAAAATAAAGAAAATAGGGATAACCAGCAGTAAAAGAAGAAGGTGAAAGATTAAATTATTATCAAATGTTGTTGGCTCAGAGGTCATGTATAAGAAAGGCCTTTTTATATATATATTCTTCTCGGCTGTTGAGGGTTTATTGAAATGATTTATTAATTTATATTATACCGATGACAAACGGGGATCGTTCTATATATATATATATATATATGCCCACGGGGCGTGGTGTAGAGGTTAGCGTGCTAACCTCATATACCAAACGTCGCGGGTTCGGACCCCAGGCAGTCCGATGATTTTATTTAAGCCATCTGAATACCAGATGGCTTAAATAAAAATGCCTGGACCCCCAATAGATATATTATTAATATAACGGTTATCGTCAAAAGTCTTAAATGGCCTGAGTTGCCGAAAAGACTGTGTGAATGTGTGTGAGTGTGAGTGTGAATGAGAAAAAGTGTGAATGTTTTTTTTCAAAAAAAAAAAAAAAAATATATATATATATATATATATATACTCTTAATAACAACGGGTTTCAGAATTGGAAAAAATTTCTAAATAAGAAATAGTAAAATGTTCATTTAATATCAAGATTAAAAATAGAAATGTCATATCACATAATATCGAAATGAAGTTTTATGCAATATAATCAATGTGGGTAATATAAAAAATAAAATTAATAATTAAAATAAATATTTTTTGAAAACAAAAAAAAAAAATTGCAAATTTTATATCAGATTTATTCCCTGGAATTATTGAAAATTCATTTTCATAGCCAACTGATGACAGATAGGAACTGGATTGGAAACATCATCTCAGATTTCAAAGTCCATAGGAAAAATAAAATTTAAATAAATTAAAATAATTAAAATATAGTATCTAAGAATTTTTTAAAATTAATTTTGTTTTTAAAATAATATTTTATTGCTTTGAAAAAAGAAAAATACGAATTTTTAATAGACATGTGAATTTAATTTTTTTTTTTTTTTTTTTGATATAATGAAAAATAAATTAAAAGGAAAATAAAAATTAGTATATAAAATTATTCTAAATTATTTTTTAAAGTTAGAATAATTTATTTTATACAATTTTTTTTTTTTATGATTAATTGTCAAGAGTTGGTCGTCCACTTGACAGCTTCTCTGACCTGTCCATGTCTGTCAAATTGCGCCTTCGTGAAACACGTGTACCGCCAATACCGCCTAAATGCAGCTGCCATCACATTTATTAAAGGTAAATTTAATTATTTCTTTTGATAATTAATCCATTCCGCATGATTTTATTATTAAATATTTATTTCTAACAAATTAAATCATTTTATGTGAGTTTGAGTTGAGAAAATTAGTTGTCCAAAGTTTAACTTTTCATCTCATCTTTCTCATCTATTTATTTTCTTTTGTAAACCCTTGATTCTATTTTATTAATTATTTTAATTTCTCTAATTATTTTCTTAAATGTGAGTGAATTATTTTAAGCAAAATCAAACTGACAGATCTTACACGTAAGTTAATAAAATTTTAATATAACCCATTTTCCACTTGAATTTTAATTATTAATAACAATTTTTAATTGTGATTTAAATTGATAGCATATTTTATTAATTCATAGGAAGTCTTATGTGATGCAGTTGAAATTCTAAATATTTTTTCCTTTTATTTAATAGTAAATACAAAAAATAAGTTTCCAAATAGTTTTGATTTCATTTTGGAATCAGATAATATTCATCTTTTTCCCTTTTTAAGCTTCGTTTTAAAATTATTAAACGAAAATTTATAATTCTGACATCCTTATGTATATATATTTTTTAGAAAAAATCAATTTTTTTTATATTTAAAATAAAAAATGATTTTCTAACTTGCAAGAGAAGAGAATGGAGTTATCAAAATCATTTATGAATTTATATCCCCATTTATATATATTGGATCCCACTGATTCTCATCATTAATAAATAACCAAATTTTTCTCTTTTATTTTATTTGTTCAACTTTTGGTCTCTAATCGTGTGATTTTCAAGTACAATTTAGTCACAGACTCTTATTATTTGCATTGAAAAGAATTAACTCACAGTTTAACAAATAAAATAGAGGCTAATAGAAACAATTTTTATAATGACACATGTCAGTGTGATCCAAAATATATATATAGGCCCTAATATAAAAAGTGACAAGAATATCTAATTAAAAGATGGATTCATTCCTCCTGATATATATATATGGGGGCGATTCTCTAAGACCCACCCTAAAAAGATGAGCCTGAGTGGGGAAATGTCCAAGTCTTTGCCTGGTAACAACCGTGGTAATATTTTTATATAGGGGAACATTGTCGAACCAAGGCTTAGAAGGAACCCTCGGCTGAATTTCAAAAAGAGCTCCCTTGACTTGACTGGATTCCATCCAAAGATTGTTCCACTCAGAATATATATATAATTAATGTGAGTTCTATTGAATGGAGAAAAGATCCCAAAATGAAGTAAAAACTATTTGGAAATTTATGTTTTTGGATTTAATATCAAATAAGAGAGAATATGGGAATAAGGGACTAGAATTAATATTATAAATATATTTAATTAAACGTTACAATATTATTAACTCAATCACAAAAAAACACACACACGCATTGAGATCTCAAATCAATATTTTGGAGTTTAGACTTTCACAGTTGGAAAAGAATTTGTTTTTCGATTATATATATATGATTTTGAAGGTTTACTTTTGATAAAATTGTTCTGTTATTCGGAACACAAAATAAACATATGTCAGTCGTCTGCCTTAATAAATTTTCTGAAAATAAATGTTAATATTTATTTTGTGTTCCGAATAACAGAACAATTTTATCAAAAGTAAACCTTCAAAATCATATATATATATATATATATATATATATATGTTCTGGAAGGTTTCCGCGACTGGATGTATGCGAAGATAAGTTTTCTCGGGTTGAGTCGCGTGTGATGTGGAGATTTACTCGACGTTTCGGCTCTCCTTTTGGAGCCATTTTCAAGAGTATGGAATTAGGTGGGAATTGTTGGGGTGGATTGTTTACGGGGTCGCAGTCTTGCTGGTCCCCAGGTCAATTTGGATGCCTCAGAGGCTTGGTTTGGTCTCTGAGAGCAGGAGGTCAACCTAAATCAAACACAGACACGATCACACATACACACACCCAATCCAAATCTCAGAAACAAACCCAATCTCCTAACACATCCACTAACCAAACCAATAACACATCGACTTGGGGAGGCAGACTGAGGCCCCGTAGTCAACCCAAACCGAACACAAACGCAATTACACACACTCAACCTTCCTCCTGCTCTCAGAGACCAAACCAAGCCTCTGAGGCATCCAAATTGACCTGGGGACCAGCAAGACTGCGACCCCGTAAACAATCCACCCCAACAATTTCCCACCTAATTCCATACTCTTGAAAATGGCTCCAAAAGGAGAGCCGAAACGTCGAGTAAATCTCAACATCACACGCGACTCAACCCGAGAAAACTTATCTTCGCATATATATATATATATATATATATATACACTTTGGCAGTTTCCGTCATTAAATTTGATTTTCGGTTTAACTGTTGTTTACTTGTAAGAGTTACAACGTTTCGGCTTCTCATTCTGTGCCCTTCTTCAGGTACAATTTAGCCAAGATTACAAAGGTTGTTACATCATCTGTGACATCTCAATCATTTTTAGAAAATTTCGATTTCTCAATAGGATCAAAGTAAATTTAAAGATTTTCAGAATTTAATTTATTTTTAGGGCAATTGATTGATACTTGAAATTTGTTTTTTTAACATTTCAAAGAATATATATCTAAATAATTGCAGAATGCTCTGGCCCGTCTGCACCCTCTGTTTGACCGACTTCCCTTTGAATCAAATTTGTTTGCTCCCTTTTAGAGGACACCCCAGGATAATCCCCAAATGGGGAGGCTAAAAATATTTTTGAAAAATCGAGGATTTTCCTATTGGGAAGCCTTGATTGGGTAGAGAGAGAGCTTTTTGTCCTAATTATGCCAAATATTCAAAAAAATATTTCCTATGTCTTTGTGTGCTTGTGTGTATGTATATATACGTATGCGTTGGAAATTTTTCCTAATTCTCTTTTCTTTTCTTTTTTTGTTCTAGTTGTTACCTGCTGCACTTGTCTTCTCGAGTCAAGTAGAGACAAGCCTGCAGAGAGGGCTCGACAGGGACAACAGGCCGAGTCACTCCGGCCCAGAATTCCTAGAATTCCTACTTTTTGGTAAGTACATTCACACTTTATAGTTAGATACATTCATTAAGGATCAAACTATGGATTGGAATAAAAAATCTCTTTATTAGGCCCCTATTTGCATAATAAAATGCATCGAAATTTGTGAACAACATAAAAAGTGAGAGAATATTTACTGAATCTCTATATAAATATTTAATATATGCGATATTACTATTCTAATTGTTGTTGTTATTAGAATTTCATCCATTATATATAGGCAGGGTTATACACAGGGAATAAACCCCTGGGACCAACTCCTTTAAACTTCATTCATAAAATCCTAATGAGAAATTATTTTCACTAGATTGCTAGACCTCTAAGGGATAGATTCTTAAACAATTTCTCTTTTGCAGGTTTGTGTTTCCCCAGTGTTAAGTGTTCAGTGCTCAGTGTTCAGTGTTCAACTAGTGCAATCATCTGGATTAGCTCTTCGAGTGCAGGGAGCTTCGATGGATCAGCTCTACGAGGGCCAGGCAAGGAGCTTCGAGCGACCGTCAACCCCTCAGGAGGTGAATATTTTATTCTCTAAACAACCCTTATAAATCCAAAAATATATAAATGATCAGATTTTAATTTCTTTCTTTTTCTTTTTTGTTACAGATTCCTGAGGGTCAACAGAACAAAGGTATTAAGCATGGTGCAAGAATATTGAAGGGGGTAGATTAGATTAGCCTTTTAGGATGTTCTTCTTTTCAGCTGACACAGAGAGAGATTCTTCCGCCGCGGCATTTCTTCTTCATTATCTTGGTACCCAGCGCTTAAGGTAGGATTTTTAACCGAACACAAATTCAATTGTATTCACTTTTCGATATTTATAATATTTGTATCCCTTACATGGAGTTTAAAGATTTAAATCTAGAAGGGTGGAGGGTGCACCATGCCAACGAACCAACGAGAGGGATTTTTGGGGGATTTTTGAACCTGTAGCTCCTCCTCGTGAATCAAATAGCGGAGAAACCAACGAGAATACTTTCATTTTATGCCTCTGTTGGATATTCGTTGTTGTTATTAGCTTCAGGTGCCTTTTAGCTCGTTCGTTTTGTTAGGATTAGGATCCCTATGGTGAGCTAAAATGAAAGATATTCTCGTTGATTCCTTCGATGAACGGTTCTTAAGGAGATGCGGTCAGATCTGATGGAAAGATCGAAGCCCAGGTTCCAAGTGTTCTTGTGTTTTGCGTAAAGACGTCTTTCGTGACGCACTCGGGAGTCTGATATGATTTCGCATCATTGAGGGTGGGTTTGAGGTGGCTCTGTGAGTAAAGCGAGTCAGGGAAGGGTGCAGTTTCTCCAGGAATAGCCTGGAGGGTGTAAATTGCACTCTTTGGAGACTAGGGACAGACCCGAGGGCTCCGCCGATCTGATGGTGGGGACGGGGTCACAAATACCCTCTCTATTGTCTTCGTATTTCGTGTTAGGCTAGGTAGGATCTCTTCCTTGTCCGCCCCCGCACTCGCTTGCTCGTAATCCAAAAATCACGTTCATTCTCACTGATACGATTTCCTCAGACTCCCGGTTTACGGTAAATATATATATATATATATTCATCAAATATATATATAGTTTGTATTCGGCAAGCAATTATTTAAAACCTTCTCGCTGTTCTTTTTTTATCAATTTCATTTACTACATACACTTTTTGTTCTAGTAGATGAAGATATCTTTTTTGGTGTTTATTTGTTATTTAGTGTTTATGTGAGTGTAAAAAAGTGAAAGAAGAGAGAAAATGTTCAATATTTTTTGGAAAATTAAAGGTAAACATAATAAATTAGAACACTAATTCAAAATTCTTATAAATTAACTGATTAGAATTAAGGCTAATTAAAATTTTTTTTTTTCAGGTCAGGAATTATAACAAGTTTAATAAATAACACAATTGAGACATTTAAATATATTCCATAAGTAAATAATTATTGTCGGAAAACTAAAAGAGATAATTTTTTTGATTTTTATGAGAGAAGAGAAAAAATCTCGCAAATGAAAGGTAAATAGTGCACTAACTTGATATTCTCATAATTAACTGATTAGAGTCAATACTAATTCAATTTTTCTTTTTTAGGACGCAAGATGCGCTCACTATACATCTGACTTTATAATATTGATAAATATATAAAAAGCCAGCGATGCAAAAAGTTGTATTTGACTTCACGGCCCATCGATTCTAATCTTTTCATTGCCTTTTCTTCTGCTCTTATTCTGTAATGGAATGTTTTTTAGAGGAGATATTGCTTAAAGGTAATTTTTTTTATATTATAAAATTAATATATTATACATTTAAATAATTTCGATTGAATATTATTAGTTAGAATAAATTTTTTTTTTAGATAACTTGTAGATGATCTTCTAAAACATAGAAAACATGAATGAAATCTCAGAAAATTGACAATTTCGATCCCCAAGCAATATATTTGCCACTCACTCATACATTTTGTAAATTATTTCCTGTGATAAAATTGAAACAAGTCGAGAATTGAAGTTGCTGAAGTTGAATTACTTAGAAGAAAAGAAAATTGACTCATTTGTGTCTGTTAGTGGAGGGTGAGATCTCGCATCTCGCACCTTTCAATCCCGAAGAGGAGATTTCTCCAACACGAACGAGCTAACCCAGGTCCTTAATCTGCAGCATGTCCTGCTTAGCTATTCGCCATCTCATTCAAGAAACTTTTCTATAAATCATTTGGACATCATTTACTAATATTAGATCGAAGAATGTCTTAGAATTTGTTTCTTTTTATTTTCTACCACTTTCAAGATTTAGAGAAAAATAATTTTTTTTTTTTTTAAATGACCACCAGCTGCTATAGTGAGGCTATTTATTCACATCGAAGGGCTTTAAAAGAAGATGAAGATAATTTTTTGGGGGGTTTGGAAGGGACCTCTACGTGGTGCCTCCTAGTAACGTTGTCTAATCTAAAAGACTCGGCTAATCTTTCCAAACAACAACAAAATACTTCAAATAGAATTTTTTTTTTAAACACTCACAATTTTTTCCCATTCACACAGTCTTTTCGGCAACTTAGTCTATATATGACTATCCAAATGGCTTAAATAAAGTCATCGGACTGCCTGGGATCCGAACCCCCGGCCTTGGTTCAAACAGAATTGTAAAAAGATGAAATTATAAAGCAGCCCGATAAAAAATAAAAATTTCAAAAGGACGCTTTATTCCCTTAAAATTTGAATCGTTTCTTACAAAATTTATATGATCTTATTATATGAATCTGGTATGACAAGCACAGAACACAACTAAGCTAAAAGAAAATTGTGTGCTGTGCGACATCACACCAGATTTTTTATTACATAATTTCTAGAGGAAGCACAAGTGGTTGGATGAGGCGACAACTTGACCAGGAACGACCCTGGACCCAAATCCCTTGCTTGATTCTGTCTCAAAATCACGAACTGAATAACTGCAATAATAACAGAAAATGCATCTATTCTTCAACCCCTGGTGCAGCGCGTTAACACAAACTTCCCGGAACAGAGTTGCTTCGTGCTATGTAAAAAATAAACGCGACATGCTTAAAACTTGAAATGGCCAACCAGAAAATGTAAATAAGCAGCACGGCTGCAGAATAAGCAGTTGAAACGTTGTACAGTATTTATATATTTTTAATAAATATTTAATACAAAAATGTGATCTATAATTAAAAATTCTCCTAATAATAATATTTCAAACCACAAGAGCTTTAATAAAAGAGATATCCTTCGAGTCGACGTTTCAGTCATATTTGCGACCATCCTCAGGGCTGGACCAAAGGCTAAGATGACCTGGGTCTTCTCTCCAAACCATTCAATGCCGCCCAATGGGAAATTCTGTCGATATCCTCGCTAAACCCGCCCACAGCAAGTGCAGCATCGACCTCCGATCTTCCCGTGCCTAAGTAGATCTGGAGATCATCGGCAAAAAGGTGTAAAGTAACTACAATGCTGTAGAACGTTTCGGTAAGTCATGGAAAACAAGAACGGCGCCAGTACCCCACTCGTCAAGTCAGCGAAAGAAGATCGCTCTCTCTTCACCTCAACACACTTTGTTTTCTTTCCGTGAGATAGGCACCAGAAGTGCCAACAACTTTCTGACAAGAAGCGACTGATCGACAGAACCAAACGCGTTCCTAAGATCTAAAGATAAGGTATGTACTTATCTACGCTCAGCTCCGCCTCCGCTCGTCCCATTTCCATTGAAATTATTCATTTTGACTCTAAAACATTAAAAAAATATGAAATAAAAGCTTTTAATCAGGCATTTGGTTTTTTATAGTTATTTACAACGACCTAGTTATTTACAAGGTAGTAATTTACGCGTAAATAACCGTGTAATTTACTCGTCTGTAAATAACTTGCCAACTCTGGAGGGAATTGAAATGAAATTCAGGATAAGAAAAAAAAAACATGACATTTGCAATATAAAATTTTCTTTTTAATCTTTACATGCAATTTCTTACAATTCAATTGAGTGAAATTAAAATAAAAAACAAAAAAATGGCAAGAGAAATGGCTAAATATACATTTTATTTTATTGCACTCCGAATTCTTTCTCATTTATTTTTCGGAAAAAGTCATTTAATATAAAAATGTATAATATAAATATATTTTTTTTTTTCTTTTTATAATATTAATATAATAGATATGTATATGTATAGATCTCTGTAATATATATATAGATATATAAATATATTTATTCAAATAAATGCATCATCGTAAAATCTAATGAGAGATCTTTAGAAAAATATGGCAAGTTTAATAAAAGAGTGATTGTTTGTAAACAAAAAGGAAAAATTATAATAAAATGGCACACAATCATCAATCAAAAATTCGCTTTTTGATTGGTAATTAACAAAATTTTGTTCATATTTATTCACCTATTAGGAGTATTAAACAAATGACAAATCAAAACAACTTTGCGTCTTGGCAGAGCTGGTCAAGTCGAGTTATAAACAAAGACATTGTAGAAATCTGGCTGCCATGCAGCAGGTCCATGGGTCGTTTTGATAACTTACCTACATGGTGTTTGTCCTTCAGCTATTTTAATGCTGAAGGACAAACACCATGTATTTCCGCATAGGGAGGCTATTTTAATGTTGGGGTAGGTAAGTTATCAAAACGATCCATTCTCTAAAAACAGACGTTGAAATTTAAAATAAACAATCGGGTGTTAAAAAGTAATGTAAGCGTTAAAAAATGCTATTCAAAATCACTTGCTTCCCTCAAATAGCTATTCTGTAAACAAAAACTTTAAAGCCAAAGCGTTAACATTTAGTAAATAGTGTTAAAAATTAATGTCATGTCTAGGGGGTGGCTTTAAAAATTTTAACGTCGTGTTTAAAATAAATAACCTAAAAAGTAAGTTTATGATTTTGATAGCTTTGAAATAAAAAGCAACATGTTAAAGTCGCTGTTAAAACTTTGTTTAGAGAATAGCATTTTTTTAACGCTGATTGTTTTTACATTACTTTTTAACACCCATTTGTTTATTTTAAATTTTAACGCCTGTTTTTAGAGAATAGACCTGTTGGAGATTAACGTTTCTCGGACATGGAATAATATCCATCATCAAAAGAAATCTCACATTTAGGGCCGGTTGCATCAGTTAGGGTGAGTTTGTTGACCTAGAGTTAGTTTGTAATGCAGAAACCCTCTTCCGGAGGTACAAATTCTGTCTTGCTTAAAAAAAAAACTTTCGCCCTGGAGGAGGGATAAAATCCAGATAAATCCTTTTTAAGAATTTATAAAAACATAAATATAAATAAAACATCTCATTGTGAAACTCAAATGAATTTTGAATGTTTTTATCCAACTTTAGCGTTGAACGTTATATCATTTGAATTTAAAATCTTCTCGGGCTCGATTTAACATTATGCATTTTTTTTTCTATGATAGGGGAGGGAACTTTTTCGGGTTTTGTTTTCACTCCATTCTTTTTATTAGCCTAAAATAGAGGTGGTAAAGCCAATTTGATCCAGATTTCTTAAAAATTAACGAAAATATAGAAGAAATATGAAAGTGACATTAACCTATAAAGAAGATATTATATCTTACCATTTCGTATTTTTTTCTTTTCTCGATGACATTTTTAAACTTAAAAATCTTGTACAGTAATTATAGTGGAAATTAATCAAATATTTTGCATGTGCAGCCTTGTTTTGTTAACCGAGCAAGTTCCCTAGTGTCGGCCTTCGGCTCGGTAAGAACGGTTTTGGACCGAAAATTTTTTTTTTCTAAAACCAGCTGAATCTTAGCCGGACCGAACCCGGCAAGTCGGGACCCTGCAAGTTGTTTTAAATTATATTCGAATCCCCAACCGAGAATTCCTTAAGGGGTTCTGGGGCGACGTCTAAACGTAGTTTAAAAAAACTAGACTATTATAAGGAATTTTGTAAATACGGTTTTTTTTTTTAAATGAATTAAATTCTTAAGTGATTATTGGTCAGAAAGTTTAAAATTAAGAAATTTTTAAAATAAGCTTAGATGATTTATTTAAAAATTAAATGTCAAATTAGTTCAGCATTCTTGCAATAGATGACAGGCTAGTCTAACAGCTGATCCCCTTTTGGCCTATATTTATATATTTTTATGCTTTTATAAAATATGCATAATATATAATAACATTTATAAAGTATTTATTGTTAAAAGATCAATGAAAATCAACTAAATATTATTAGCTGCCAATCTGACATCTCTTGGCAAATTTTTTGATTTTTTGGGCATACTTTTTATGACACACAACGCCATCTTATCGGGAAAAATTTGCGTAACCACTTCACTCCTGTCCCGCCATAAGTTGATTTAATATT
>JAKCPI010019414.1:0-24953 GCA_023213315.1 Euborellia annulipes
CAAATGGGGAGGCTAAAAATATTTTTGAAAAATCAAGTTTTTTCTATTGGAAAAGCCTTGATTGGGTAGAGAAGCTTTTTGTCCTAATTATGCCAAATATTCCAAAAATATTTACTATGTCTGTGTGTGTATATGTATATATACGTATGCGTTGGAAATGTTTTCCTAATTCTCGTTTCTTTTCTTTTTTTGTTCTAGTTGTTACCTGCTGCACTTGTCTTCTCGAGTCAAGTAGAGACAAGCCTGCAGAGAGGGCTCGACAGGGACAACAGGCCGGGTCACTCCGGCCCAGAATTCCTAGGAATTCCTACTTTTTGGTAAGTACATGCACACTTTATAGTTAGATACATTCATTAAGGATCAAACTATGGATTAGAATAAAAAATCTCTTTATTAGGCCCCTATTTGCATAATAAAATGCATCGAAATTTGTGAACAACATAAAGTGAGAGAATATTTAGCGAATCCCTATATAAATATTTAATATATGCGATATTACTATTCTAATTGATGTTGTTATTAGAATTTCATCCATTATATATAGGCAGGGTTATACACAGGGAATAAACCCCTGGGACCAACTCCCTTTAAACTTCATTCATAAAATCCTAATGGGAAATTATTTTCACTAGACTGCCTGACTTCTAAGGGATAGATTCTTAAACAATTTCTCTTTTGCAGGTTTGTGTTCTCCCCAGTGTTCAGTGCTCAGTGTTCAGTGCTTAGTGTTCAACTAGTGCAATCATCTGGATCAGCTCTACGAGTGCAGGGAGCTTCGATGGATCAGCTCTACGAGGGCCAGGCAAGGAGCTTCGAGCGACCGTCAACCCCTCAGGAGGTGAATATTTTATTCTCTAAACAACCCTTATAAATCCAAAAATATATAAATAAACTGATTTTAATTTCTTTCTTTTTCTTTTTTGTTACAGATTCCTGAGGGTCCACAGAACAAAGGTATTAAGCATGGTGCAAGAATATTGAAGGGGGTAGATTAGATTAGCCTTTTAGGATGTTCTTCTTTTCAGCTGACACAGAGAGGGATTCTTCCGCCGCGGCATTTCTTCTTCATTATCTTGGTACCCAGCGCTTAAGGTATGATTTTTAACCGAACACAAATTCAATTGTATTCACTTTTAGATATTTATAATATTTGTACCCCTTACATGTAGTTTAAAGATTTAAATCTAGAGGGGTGGAGGGTGCACCATGCCAACGAACCAACGAGAGGGATTTTTTGGGGGATTTTTGAACCTGTAGCTCCTCCTCGTGAATCAAATAGCGGAGAAACCAACGAGAATACTTTCATTTTAGGCCTCTGTTGGATAGTTGTTGTTATTAGCTCCAGGTGCCTTTTAGCTCGTTCGTTTTGTTAGGATTAGGATCCCTATGGTGAGCTAAAATGAAAGATATTCTCGTTGATTCCTTCGATGAACGGTTCATAAGGAGATGCGGTCAGATCTGATGGAAAGATCGAAGCCCAGGTTCCAAGTGTTCTTGTGTTTTGCGTAAAGACGTCTTTCGTGACGCACTCGGGAGTCTGATATGATTTCGCATCATTGAGGGTGGGTTTGAGGTGGCTCTGTGAGTAAAGCGAGTCAGGGAAGGGTGCAGTTTCTCCAGGAATAGCCTGGAGGGTCCAAATTGCACTCTTTGGAGGCTAGGGACAGACCCGAGGGCTCCGCCGATCTGATGGTGGGGACGGGGTCACAAATACCCTCTCTATTGTCTTCGTATTTCGTGTTAGGCTAGGTAGGATCTCTTCCTTGTCCGCCCCCGCACCCGCTTGCTCGTAATCCAAAAATCACGTTCATTCTCACTGATACGATTTCCTCAGACTCCCGGTTTACGGTAAATATATATATATATATTCATCAATATATATATATAGTTTGTATTCGGCAAGCAATTATTTAAAACCTTCTCGCTGTTCTTTTTTTTATCAATTTCATTTACTACATACACTTTTTGTTCTAGTATATGAAGATATCTTTTTTGGTGTTTATGTGAGTGTAAAAAAGTGAAAGAAGAGAGAAAATGTTCAATATTTTTTGAAAAATTAAAGGTAAACATGAATAAATTAGAACACTAATTCAAAATTCTTATAAATTAACTGATTAGAATTAAGGCTAATTAAAATTTTTTTTTTTTTCAGGTCAGGAATTATAACATGTTTAATAATACAATTGAGACATTCCTTAAGTAAATAATTATTGTCGGAAAACTAAAAGAGATAATTTTTTTGATTTTTATGAGAGAAGAGAAAAAATCTCGCAAATGAAAGGTAAATAGTGCACTAACTTGATATTCTCATAATTAACTGATTAGAGTCAATACTAATTCAATTTTTCTTTTTTAGGACGCAAGATGCGCTCACTATACATCTGACTTTATAATATTGATAAATATATAAAAAGCCAGCGATGCAAAAAGTTGCATTTGACTTCACGGCCCATCGATTCTAATCTTTTCATTTGCCTTTTTCTTCTGCTCTTATTCTGTAATGGAATGTTTTTTAGAGGAGATATTGCTTAAAGGTAATTTTTTTTTTATTATAAAATTAATATATTCTCACTGAACAAGTCAATGAATAGCACATCCCTTAAGAAAATTCAATAAAAATTTTTTTGTCCCCTTTTAACACCCCGGGAACAATACCATTTTGAAGGGTGGTGATGAGGAAATAAAGTTTTCTCCAAACCTCTCAATTATTTCAACAAAATTAGGAGTTTTTGTTGGCGGCTCCTCCTTCCTCCCTTCTTTTTTAATATATTATACATTTAAATAATTTCGATTGAATATTATTAGTTAGAATAAATTTTTTTTTAGATAACTTGTAGATGATCTTCTAAAACATAGAAAACATGAATGAAATCTCAGAAAATTGACAATTTCGATCCCCAAGCAATATATTTGCCACTCACTCATACATTTTGTAAATTATTTCCTGTGATAAAATTGAAACAAGTCGAGAATTGAAGTTGCTGAAGTTGAATTACTTAGAAGAAAAGAAAATTGACTCATTTGTGTCTGTTAGTGGAGGGTGAGATCTCGCATCTCGCACCTTTCAATCCCGAAGAGGAGATTTCTCCAACACGAACGAGCTAACCCACTTCCTTAATCTGCAGCTTGTCCTGCTTAGCTATTCGCCACCTCATTCAAGAAACTTTTCTATAAATCATTTGGACACATCATTTACTAATATTAGATCGAAGAATGTCTTAGAATTTGTTTCTTTTTATTTTCTACCACTTTCAAGATTTAGAGAAAAATAATTTTTTTTTTTTAAATGACCACCAGCTGCTATAGTAAGGCTATTCACATTAGGTTATTCACATCGAAGAGCTTTAAAAGAAGATGAAGATAATTTTTTGGGGGGGTTTGGAAGGGACCTCTACGTGGTGCCTCCTAGTAACGTTGTCTAATCTAAAAGACTCGGCTAATCTTTCCAAACAACAACAAAATACTTCAAATAGAATTTTTTTTTAAACACTCACAATTTTTTCCCATTCACACAGTCTTTTCGGCAACTTAGTCTATATATGACTATCCAAATGGCTTAAATAAAGTCATCGGACTGCCTGGGATCCGAACCCCCGGCCTTGGTTCAAACAGAATTGTAAAAAGATGAAATTATAAAGCAGCCCGATAAAAAATAAAAATTTTCTATATTTTTATAAGACATTCCAAAAAAGGACGCTTTATTCCCTTAAAATTTGAATCGTTTCTTACAAAATTTATATGATCTTATTATATGAATCTGGTATGACAAGCACAGAACACAACTAAGCTAAAAGAAAATTGTGTGCTGTGCGACCATCACACCAGATTTTTTATTACATAATTTCTAGAGGAAGCACAAGTGGTTGGATGAGGCGACAACTTGACCAGGAACGACCCTGGACCCAAATCCCTTGCTTGATTCTGTCTCAAAATCACGAACTGAATAACTGCAATAATAACAGAAAATGCATCTATTCTTCAACCCCTGGTGCAGCGCGTTAACACAAACTTCCCGGAACAGAGTTGCTTCGTGCTATGTAAAAAATAAACGCGATATGCTTAAAACTTGAAATGGCCAACCAGAAAATGTAAATAAGCAGCACGGCTGCAGAATAAGCAGTTGAAACGTTGTACAGTATTTATATATTTTTAATAAATATTTAATACAAAAATGTGGTCTATAATTAAAAATTCTCCTAATAATAATATTTCAAACCACAAGAGCTTTAATAAAAGAGATATCCTTCGAGTCGACGTTTCGGTCATATTTGCGACCATCCTCAGGGCTGGACCAAAGGCTAAGATGAGCTGGGTCTTCTCTCCAAACCATTCAATGCCGCCCAATGGGAAATTCTGTCGATATCCGCGTTGAACCTGCCCACAGCAAGTGCAGCATCGACCTCCGATCTTCCCGTGCCTAAGTAGATCTGGAGATCATCGGCAAAAAGGTGTAAAGTAACTACAATGCTGTAGAACGTTAGGTAGATCATGGAAAACAAGAGCGGCGCCAGTACCCCACTCGTCGTCAAGTCAGCGAAAAAAATCGCTCTCCATTCTTTCCGTGAGATAGGCACCAGAAGAGCCAACAACTTTCTGACAAGAAGCGACTGATCGACAGAACCAAACGCGTTCCTAAGATCTAAAGATAAGGTATGTACTTATCTACGCTCAGCTCCGCCTGCGGCTCGTCCCATTTCCATTGAAATGATTCATTTTGACGAACCTGCAGCGATCCAAAGAAAAGCCACCAACATTAAAGTAGATAATCATAAGTGTTTTATCAAAAAATAGATTCGTATAAGATTGCCAGGCAAGATTCCACTTTTCGAGCCATATATATTCTAAAATTAATTTGTTTAGTTCCTTATCTGAAATAAAAAAAAATAAATAAAAGCAAACTGAATTTAATTATTAATTAAAGAAAATAATAAATACACTTGCAAATGAAATGACATTTATAGGTTAGGTTACCATATTTAAGTTTTAAATTTCATTTTTTAATTATTTTATAAACATTTTGATTATATTATTCACTAAATAAAAAGAAAACAACAGCGTCAATGCTCTAAAACATTAAAAAATATGAAATAAAAGCTTTTAATCAGGCATTTGGTTTTTTATAGTTATTTACAACGACCTAGTTATTTACAAGGTAGTAATTTACGCGTAAATAACCGTGTAATTTACTCGTCTGTAAATAACTTGCCAACTCTGGAGGGAATTGAAATGAGATTCAGGATAAGAAAAAAAAAACATGACATTTGCAATATAAAATTTTCTTTTTAATCTTTACATGCAATTTCTTACAATTCAATTGAGTGAAATTAAAATAAAAAACAAAAAAATGGCAAGAGAAATGGCTAAAAATACATTTTATTTTATTGCACTCGAATTCTTTCTCATTTATTTTTCGGAAAAAGTCATTTAATATAAAAATGTATAATATAAATATATTTTTTTTTTCTTTTTATAATATTAATATAATAGATATGTATATGTATAGATCTCTGTAATATATATATAGATATATAAATATATTTATTCAAATAAATGCATCATCGTAAAATCTAATGAGAGATCTTTAGAAAAATATGGCAAGTTTAATAAAAGAGTGATTGTTTGTAAACAAAAGGAAAAATTATAATAAAATGGCACACAATCATCAATCAAAAATTCTCTTTTTGATTGGTAATTAACAAAATTTTGTTCATATTCATTCACCTATTAGGAGTATTAAACAAATGACAAATCAAAACAACTTTGCGTCTTGGCAGAGCTGGTCAAGTCGAGTTAGAGTCTTCTTAAAAAAAAAAAATACGGGTTGCATGTCCAAACGGGCGGTGGGCGATGATAAACAAAGACATTGTAGAAATCTGGCTGCTATGCAGCAGGTCCATGGGTCGTTTTGATAACTTACCTACATGGTGTTTGTCCTTCAGCTATTTTAATGCTGAAGGACAAACACCATGTATTTCCCCATAGGGAGGCTATTTTAATGTTGGGGTAGGTAAGTTATCAAAACGATCCATTCTCTAAAAACAGACGTTGAAATTTAAAATAAACAATCGGGTGTTAAAAAGTAATGTAAGCGTTAAAAAATGCTATTCAAAGTCACTTGCTTCCCTCAAATAGCTATTCTGTAAACAAAAACTTTAAAGCCAAAGCGTTAACCTTTAGTAAATAGTGTTAAAAATTAATGTCATGTCTAGGGGGTGGCTTTAAAATTTTAACGTCGTGTTTAAAATAAATAACCTAAAAGTAAGTTTATGATTTTGATAGCTTTGAAATAAAAGCAACATGTTAAAGTCGCTGTTAAAACTTTGTTTAGAGAATAGCATTTTTTTTAACGCTGATTGTTTTTACATTACTTTTTAACACCCATTTGTTTATTTTAAATTTTAACGTCTGTTTTTAGAGAATATACCTGTTGGAGATTAACGTTTCTCGGACATGGAATAATATCCATCATCAAAATAAATCTCACATTTAGGGCCGGTTGCATCAGTTAGGGTGAGTTTGTTGACCTAGAGTTAGTTTGTAATGCAGAAACCCTCTTCCGGGGGGTACAAATTCTGTCTTGCTTAAAAAAAAAAAACTTTCGCCCTGGAGGAGGGATAAAATCCAGATAAATCCTTTTTAAGAATTTATAAAAACATAAATATAAATAAAACATCTCATTGTGAAACTCAAGTGAATTTTGAATGTTTTTATCCAACTTTAGCGTTGAACGTTATGTCATTTGAATTTAAAATCTTCTCGGGCTCTATTTAACATTATGCATCTTTTTTCTATGATAGGGAGGGAACTTTTTCGGGTTTTGTTTTCACTCCATTCTTTTTATTAGCCAAAAATAGAGGTGGTAAAGCCAATTTGATCCAGATTTCTTAAAAATTAACGAAAATATAGAAGAAATATGAAAGTGACATTAACCTATAAAGAAGATATTATATCTTACCATTTCGTATTTTTTTTCTTTCTCGATTATATTTTTAAACTTAAAAATCTTGTACAGTGTAACTATAGTGGAAATTAATCAAATATTTTGCATGTGCTGCCTTGTTTTCTCAACCGAGCAAGTTCCCTAGTGTCGGCCTTCGGCTCGGTAAGAACGGTTTTGGACCAAAACTAACCGAGCCGAAGCCGAGAAAGTGCCCTAGTTGTTTTAAATTTTTTTTTTTTTCTAAACCAGCTGAATCTTAGCCGGACCGAACCCGGCAAAGTCGGGACCCCTGCAAGTTGTTTTAAATTATATTCGAATCCCCAACCGAGAATTCCTTAAGGGGGTTCTGGGGCGACGTCTAAACGTACTTTTAAAAAAACTAGACTATTATAAGGAATTTTTAAATACGGTTTTTTTTTTTTAAATGAATTAAATTCTTAAGTGATTATTGGGTCAGAAAGTTATAAATTGAGAAATTTTTAAAATAAGATTAGATGATTTATAAGATTAGATGATTTATTTAAAAATCAAATGGCAAATTAGTTCAGCATTCTTGCAATAGATGGCAGGCTAGTCTAACAGCCGATCCCCTAATAGCCTATATCTGGCCTATATTTATATGCTTTTATAAAAAATATATAATAACATTTATAAAGTATTTATTGTTAAAAGATCAATGAAAATCAACTAAATATTATTAGCTGCCAACCTGACATCTCTTGGCAAATTTTTGATTTTTTGGGCATACTTTTTATGACACACAACGCCATCTTATCGGGAAAAATTTGCGTAACCACTTCACTCCTGTCCCGCCATAAGTTGATTTAATATTTTTTTTTTTTTTTTTTTTTTTTTTTTAAACATTCACACTTTTTTCTCATTCACACTCACACTCTCACACACATTCACACTGTCTTTTCGGCAGCTCAGGCCATATAGGACATTTACGATAACCGTTATTTATGAATTTATATATATTAGGGTCCAGGCATTTTATTTAAGCCATCTGGTATCCAGATGGCTTAAATAAAATCATCGGACTGCCTGGGGTCCGAACCCGCGACGTTTGGTATATGAGGTTAGCACGCTAACCTCTACACCACGCCCCGTGGGCGATTTAATATTTGTTTTAAATATAGAGCTAGTTTAAAATAACTTACGTTTTTATAGGTTATATCACCTTCGTATTTCTTCTATATTTTCGTTATTTTTATATAAATCTGCATCAAATTAGCTTTGCCACTTCTTTTTTAGGCTAATAAAAGAATTGTCGACATAATCTTCTCGTTTTGCTTACCATGCAAAAATGGTTCCATTTTTCCTTTAAACAACAATCACTCTTCATCACTGACTCCTATCCATGCACGATATATATATATATATATAAATAAATCATCATACGGGGATACTCGTGTTACAATTTCCATGGTATATCTTAGCAGGTTGGTCACACCTGAAATAGCGAGGGAAGACCTCCTCGTAGCCATGCGCCGCCCACCATCTGCACAGCTGCCGGTTGAATGCACAGGGCAATTGATGGATTAATTCTGGCCTCTCCATTCCCAAAAGGGTGTACCAATCCTGGTCGCCGAGGTGACCCTGCACAATCACAATCATATGCATAACTCATTAAAAAAAAAAAAAAAAAAAAAATTTATAAAATCCTCTACGCTAAAGAGAAGTACAAAAAAAGACGTTAAAATTTAAAATAAACAAATAGGTGTTAAAAAGTAATGTATAAACAATCAGCATTAAAAAATGCGATTCTCTAAACAAAGTTTTAACAGCGACGTTAACATGTTGCTTTTATTTCAAAGCTATCAAAATCCTAACCTTACTTTTTAGGTTATTTATTTTAAACACGACGTTAAAATATTAAAGGCACCCTCTAGACATGGCTAGGGATGAAACGATACCACGGAGGTATCGATACTTTTACTCGATACAGGTATCGAGCGCAAAGTATCGAGTACCTACTCGGTATCGATTGAAAAGTATCGATACTTACTCGTATCGGTCGATTTTTTCGTACAATTAAAGATAAGAAAAAACAGCAGTAAATACTGATATTATCAAGATTCGTAGGAACTTTGCAGCCAGGATATTAAATAAAAATCTTTTATTTAATTTCTATTAGCTGACGTTTCGGTCCCCAATCACGACATTCAACATCGGAGACCTCCGAGTAGCAAGTAGGTATATGATAATATTTTTAAACCTATCAAAGTAAAAAGAAATTGTATATTTTTAATTGCAATGATAGCGGTGGCAAAAATGGCTGGTGGCCTAATGCCAACAGTTCTTTTAAATAAAATAATTGCAATGAATATTAAAATACCTATGATCGTGTATAATTGACAATATTTGCCCTGATGAAGGTCGTGATTGGGGACCGAAACGTCAGCAAATAGAATTTAAATAAATTTTTTTATTTAATCTCATGGCTGCAAAGTCCCTGCGAATCTTGATTAATGAAATCTCCAAAAAACATCAAATTCTTGAGAAAAAAAAAAAAAAAAAAATAACGATGACTAATAAAAAAATTCATTTTTAGATATACTACCCAAAAATAATAATTTTTCAAGGTGTTTCCCTGTTAATCACTCTTATAATAAAAATTAAAATCGGTACAAACCATTCCACTTATTTCTATTGAAAATAAGAACAAATCTACGTAAATGTTCATCCGACCTAATTAATCATCGCGTACGTGGACCGAGTATCGATACGAGTATTTTTGACCGATACTTACTTGGTTCTCAATTCCAAAGTATTTAAAAGTACTTGGTATCGAAAGAAAAGTATCGAGTAAGTACTTGTATTTACTCGTATCGTTTCATCCCTAGACATGGCATTAATTTTTAACACTATTTACTAAATGTTAACGCTTTAAAGTTTTTGTTTACAGAATAGCTATTTGAGACAAGGAAGTGTTAAAATGAATTAATGTTGTTTACAAATGTTAAAAGTTAGGTTTTTGCTTATAGAATAGACCTGAAAATGTTCTGAAATGTATAATAAATAAAACAAATAAGAAGCTAGAGAAGTTGACGTTTGATTTATTCATTATATAAATCCTTAAAGAATTGTGCCTGGGATCCAGGGAAATGACTATCTAGCAAAATCTAGTATGGCTGACAACGGGACATTGTTTAGTATTGGCATGTTTTACTCGCATTTTACAAATCAGGGGAATAAAAGTGGATCGATGAAGAAAAAAAGCTCTGACAAGAAGATTTAACATTACTATAATAATTCCGCCCTACATATATGACTCAATTTAAATTGTAAGATTAATTCTCTATACAACATAACATACCTTAAAATTATATTTCGAAATAATTTTTTTGACAAATTCCTCTTGCAACAATTGTGCAAAAAGATGAGATTTTCTAATTCGTTCGAGATGTAAAAGAATTACACCTGAATTGAAGCCAGGGAATCCTTCAGGTTCACCAAAGGGAGTTCCTTTATGTTTCAATCGATATAAATAAAGCATGTGCCGATAAACGGGACTTAATTCAGGAGCCAAGCCAAACAGAGATCTTTCTTCAAATCTAGAACAGATGATCAGATCAGTTTAATGATTATTAGGGGAAATTAGAATTAGCTTACTTATGAAATTGTTGATAGAGTTCAAGAATATCGCATTGAATCTTTGTGTCAATATCCAACATAATCGCTCGATCTTGGTCAAATGCGATCCGATGAATTCCAAGCGAGACATAAAATAGCGCATCGCTATAATAAGATCCGGGCTGCGAACTCAGATGTGGACGCAGCGTCGTTATGATGTCACGAATTTGAAGAGAGATTTCATTTATTTGATAAAATTTCAGCTAGAAAACAAAAAAAAAAAAAAAAAAGAATTAACTTGTCTTAAAAGAACAGAAATCCAAAAATGTTAAATAAACAATACTTGGAAAGTTAGGGCTCCAACTCATTGTGATTATAATTGATGGAATGTGGCTGTGAGATGTCAATTAGTGTGATGTGGACTTTTAACGAAACGTTTCGTTTTATTACGCCATCTTCTGTTGTTAAAGTCTTTTCGGAAAATAGAGTTTGTTTTTGACATATGAAACATATGACAACTCTATTTTCCCATAAGACTCTTTAACAACTGAAGATGGCTGGCGTGTAGGTAGAGTGCCTACCTCCTATACCAAACGTCGCGGGTTCGGACCCAGGCAGTCCGATGATTTTATTTAAGCCATTTGGATACCAGATGGCTTAAATAGAAATGCCTGAACCCCAAATTGATTTATTAATTACAACGGTTATCGTCAAAGTCTTATATGGCCTAAGATGCCGAAAAGACTGTGTGAATGTGTGTGTGAGTGTGAGTGTGAATGAGAAAAAAGTGTAAATGTTTAAAAAAAAAAAAAAAAAAAAACTGAAGATGGCGTAATAAATTTAGCCGAAACGTTTTGTTAAAAGGAGTCTGTTTTATTAAATAGAGGCTACCTATCTGGCTGCTGTCCTCCGCATCACACAAAAATTCATTGTGATTATTGTTTTTTGGCTCTTCAGCATCGGGAATTTAAAAAAGATTTCCCAGGCGTAATGATATAAACAATTTTCATCGTTCGTATTTTTTTTTTTTTAAACAATACATTTTTTCCTCTTTTAACAATTGATCATTGACAATATGTTATAATAATTAAACATTATTTAATAACGCAACAATAGAGCTATCTTCTATTATTACGAAATATCCCTTGAATTTGATTATTTGCTGAGTTTGCTGGATGTTTTTATTAATTCATTTTAATTGAAAAAATAAAAAAAATAAGAAATTAATAGATTACCTGATCTAATTTATTTTGTTTGCAGTCTTGGATAATTTGATCAGCGATTATTTGACTTTTCTCATCAGTAATTATATTCAAATTAATATTTACAGATGTATATTTGAATAGGGAACTGAGAAAATTATGAAATTTCTTTTTGATTGGAGAACTCGGCGAGACTTTGGTGAAAATACACCAGATATTAATTGCTTTAGGCTTTGTGAGATAGGCGGCGATCCCCTCTTGGTGGATGTCATTCTCGTCTTGCACCTTGTCTTGCACCCCTTTTAAAGGGCTAATCAGCTTCAAGGGGGAGGTTTTATTGTCACCGATGACAGCTGACGATTTCTCACCTTCATATTTCACTCCAAGTCCATCTGATATCAGATTCTGGGTTGCTTCAAATGTATAAATTATAAAAATAAATGTTCCAATGATTAAACAATTCAACAAAATTTTATGCAAAATATGCATTTATGTTGATGTTAATAATAATATTAAAATTTTCATCTTCTTTTCTTAAATTTATTCACATTCACATAGATCATAATATAAAATTTAAATAAGATTTAGAATTATATTATAATAAATATCTGAATAAAAACATTTCTAAAGGTTTGTTATTAAAATAATTAAAATGCCAAAGATTATAAAGCAACTCCAAAGATGAGGATGCAAGCAGATGGAGCATTCAAGGGAAAAAATAATGTCGGAGGCAGCGCCTCTATCAACAACTAAATGAACTACTCTAAAGAGTTCCATTATTAAGGTGCGGTCACACCGGGACCGGACTTGAGTTTACTGACTAGAGTTCTAACGGAGTCCGAATCGCGGGGGTTTCACACCGAAACCTCACTGGAGTGACGTCATCTTCCGTCTGTGTTATTTGATGACGCGTATGACGTATGAGTTTATGTAAAGGTTAGAATTATCTGTCACCTATAGCCCTATTTACGAAAGAGAAAGTTTTCGATCTTGTTCAACCAGGGAATAAATAAGAAAAAAAAAGAGGTTATATTTTACTGTCAAATCGGGGGAAAAAATGAATGTCAAATGAAGATAGGCATTTGCACCAAGGGCGGTGAAAACAAAAAACAATATTTTACATTTGAATGATGATACTTTATTAAGAAATTTATTTCTTAGTTAACTTAATAAATTTAATTCAAGTTAAATTAAGAAATATTTTTTGCAAATTTTAAGTCAAAAATATATCATAATTGAATATTTTATAAATTATATTTTATTAATTTAAAAAAAATTTGAAATTCATTTGACGTGACTTTCAAATATATTCCCGCATTTTTTAATAAAGTTTAAAGTTTTCTTAGTATTATTATTTTTTTGTTTTATTATTACTAAAAAAAATATTTATAGGGCCAAAAATGCCTCTATTAAGAAACTGAAAAAACAGCTGATTGAAAAAGTCGGCCATGTTGGCCATTTCTGACAGCCGGAGTCAGGTCCCGATCCAACAAAATTGGTTAGCCACCAGAGTCCGTATCGTGACGTAGCTCCGCTCAACTCCGTTACGGCAGCAGTGTGTGCACCTCCATAGAAATACATAGGTTGGGTCCGCCACCGGACTCAACTCAAGTCAAGTCAGGTTCCGGTGTGATCGCACCTTTAAAATCCTCTGTTGAAACAATTTACAGATATTTTGGAACGAATTTTTTATGCTCAAAGGGGCATTCTAAAGATTACAGAAAAATTATTTTCGTTCTAAAAATTTTTATTCTAATTATGATTTCTTTTATTCCTTTAAATAATTAAATGAAATTCAAACAGGACCTACTCAAAAAAAGGCGAAGGTCCACTGCAGGCACTAAATGTTGATGAGAATTCTTGCAATGCGGAAAGAAAGATGAAAGGTTGGGTGTAGTAGGGAAAGGTGCTGTTTGTAAATAAAATAAATATAAAGTGATCAATGTTTAAAAATTTAATGTCTTTTTCTTATATAATATAAACAGGTTATTTAAGAATAATATATCAATAGAGGAGATGCAAAAATATATACTATAAATTCAAATCAATATTTATTAATTTAAATAGCCGACAAACATAGTTGTTATTTACGCGTAAATTACTACCTTGTAAATAATTTACGCGTAAATTACTACCTTGTAAATAACAACTAGGTCGTACGTAAATAACTGTAAAAAACCAACTGCCTGAAAAAACAGGTTAAAAGCTTTTATTTCATTTTTTTTTTTTTTTTTTTTGTGTTTTAGAACATTGAGGATGTTGTTTGCTTTTTATTTAGTGAATAATATAATGAAAATGTTAATAAAATAATTAAAAAATGAAATTCAAAAATTAAATATGGTAACCTAACCTACAACTGTCATTTCATTTGTGAGTATATTTATTATTCTCTTTAATTAATTAATATCAGATAATTAAATTCAGTTTGCTTTTGTTTTTTTGTTTCAGATAACTAAACATATGGAAAATTAATTTCATAGCCCGAAAGTATTTATATTTTGTTACCATGGGAACCATTTATCCTATCTTTCCTATGAAGTACAAGAGTAAAGTGGTCTTCAGAAGATTTCAACGGCAAAATGAGAATATACATTTGAAAGAGCATCTCTAAAAGTGTGAATGTTTTTTTTTAAACATTCACATTTCTTTTTTTTTAAAGAGCATCTTTGACAGGTTTTTTTTTTTTTTTTTATTCTGCCCTCCTGGCTAACCGCCATTGGGCTAAAACTGATTACAAAAACACATTTATAAAACTAAAAGAAAATATTTCCAAGAAGTAAAATGTTATATCAGGGGCGTATATAGAAATTTTGGTTAATCTTTACTATAAAGTTCGCTCCCACCAGAGAGCGCTGGCTTACATTTGACTAGTTCTTTTTTTGACATTAGCTCTTCGTTCATGATTCTTTCGTTCTTTTCTTTAATATGCATGTTTTTTTAAAATATTCTTGATGAACATTTTTTAATCTAAAAGAGAACGGACCTTAATTACCGCCTTCGGCGGCGGCTCTCGGACAAGGAATCCCTGAAATTTTTTTTAGAACCAACCGTGTGCCGCCCGCGGAACATTTTCTCTTCCGAAAAAATATTTTACCTTTTTTTTTTTTTAGAGACGCTAAATTTTTGCCGCAGCCCGCGGGACCATCCGTGGAGCCAAAATTTTTTTCATGTGCCGTTCGCGGGACATTTACTTTTTTGTGGAGCCTACATTTTCGCGCTACGGGGCCGCGCAAACATTTCGGGGGGAGCCGAGACCCATTATTGGCTCTATATATTCCTATATATGTATATGCATTTAGGAAATTTCGGGGGTGCCTGGGCCCCCTCGCCCCCCCTTATATACACCCCTGTGTTATATTAAACAATATAAAGGCAAGACTACTAAAGTACAAACAAAATAAAGACAAAATTGGAACAGGATCACTCAAAACAAGATGTCAAAAATTAAACAATATAAAGGCAAAGCTACAAAAAGTAAAACAAAATTAAGGCAAAAGTTAGCAAGACTGAGATTGGAAGATTTAGCGAAATTGTAGATTGCTTTGGCTATTGACTCTATGGGCTAGAGAGTAGTTGAAATTACTATAATGTATTAGCTAAAACCCCATGCCCCGGATTTTTGAACATCTCCTTTATTTTATTTGTATATTAATTTCTATACTTATAATACATATATAAATTTAAATCACAGTAACACTTACGATATCACATGGCATTTGATGCCATTTTTTGTACGTTAAAAAAAAAAAATAAAAATACTTGGACGTTTAATATATACTGTATTATTTGTATCCTTTAAATGTAGACAAGGCTCAGAGAGAGAGAGAGAGCATTAGCTTCCGGTGCTAGAGGTCGAGGGTTCGCATCCCGAAAATTGGTTTCAATTGAATTGGATACCAATTAATCGGGGTCAGATGCCGAAAAAGACCTTAAACAAATAAAAAAATATAAAATATAGAGAGTTGGAGAACAGAAATAATCAAAATATTATGTTTAAATATTACAAAAATCTGGTGTGACTGGTCGCACAGCACACTCTTACCTTCAGTAATCGAAAGTTGTGTTCTGTGCTTGTCACACCAGATTTTTTGTGTCGACATATACTGTATATTTAGTATTGTAGTTGTGGCTGTTGAGTTGTATCAAGGAATGGTTACAGGAGCAGAGACAAGGAGCCAAATTTTTTTTCTTTAACTATTCTATTGGGCCGACGTTTCGGTCTCGATAGAAACCATCTTCAGGGCCCAATAAGTGTCAATAATTTGCAGTAGACAGCTACATGTAATGATGCTCTTCAGGTGAGAAATGAAAGATCTCTCACCTGAATTATTGGGCCCTGAAGATGGCCTCTATCGAGACCGAAAAGTCGGCCCAATAGAATAGTTAAAGAAAAAAAAATTTGGCTGCCAGTCTCTGCTCGTGCAACCATTCCTTGATACAACTCAACACTAAATAATATTAGGATTAGGTAGATGTAGGCAGCCAGCAAGTGATAAAAAAAAAAAAAACTATTTGATTATCGTTGACGTTTCGGAATCACATCGATCCCATCTTCAGGACGATAAACTGTTATTGTTGCTTAGATAGATGCAATTTCTTCCGAAACGTCGACGCTAATCAAATAGAGTTTTTTTTTTAACACTTGCTGGCTGCCTACATCTACCTAATCCTAATAATTACCAGTCAGCCATCGGATTTCTTCTACTTAATACTAAATATATGTTCAAGACATGGGCGTACCCAGGATCAAAACTATGGGGGGGGGGGGCAGATCATGGTCGTCCGGGGGGGGGGCATGGTCAGATCATGGTCGTCCAGATTGTGACATAGCTATTTTTTATATAGAGGGGTAAAGCCTTCGAATTAAAGGCCTAAAAACCCTCGAGTCCTAACAAAAAGAATCATTCCCCGTCGCCAACCACCAATTTTGTTTCGTTTCATCACTTTATAAACATGTAATTTTTTTTTTGTTGCTTCTAGGGGGGGGGGGGGGGGGGGGGCAGCTGCCCCCTCTGCCCCTCGCTGGGTACGCCCATGGTTCAAGATGATAATGAATAATTCCCAAAGAAGAATGCAGCTAAATTTATTTCATTTAATTTTAATAAAAATTCTTAATCACTTGCTGACGTTTCGTTTCGGGTTTGAACCATCATCGGAGCTGTGATTTTGTCTTTATGTTTTTAAACAATACATTCAAACTCTATAGATAGTAGTAAATACTACCATAATAGTTTGAATGTATTGTTTAAAAACATAAAGACAAAATCACAGTCCGATGATGGTTCAAACCCGAACCGAAACGTCAGCAAGTGATTAAGAATTTTATTAAAATTAAATGAAATAAATTTAACTTTAAACGATATCCGTTAATGATTATTATACATATTGGGGTCCAGGCATTTTTATTTAAGTCATTTGGTATCCAAATGCCTTAAATAAAATTATCGGACTGCCTGGGGTCCGAACCCGCGACGTTCGGTATAGAAGGTAGACACGCTACCAACTACTCCAAGCCCCGTGGGCTCCTTATCATCTTGAACATAATACTACAGCTATAACAAATATTCAATTACTAAATATATGTCGACACAAAAAATCTGGTGTGGCAAGCACAGAACACAACTTTCGAAGTTGTGTGCGACAGTCACACCAGATTTGCGCATATATATACAAAGTTTGAGTGCAAACTGAATCCAATTGGCATTATCATTATATGAATTCAAATTACCTTCTAAAACATTCCAAGCTGATATTTCATTAAAACTCGATTACGGGCAAATTCCTTTAAAAGATCGTAGAAAAGATATCTTCTCAAGATCCATATAGCAATTTTAACTCTCTTCTCAGGTATAAAGGGAAGAATGAGCGTTTTGCTTAATGTTAGATTTTGTGTCGGGACCATGGCTCGGTATCTGCAATAACATAGACATGTGACCAAATAAAACGAGTGGGCTTTGTAATTGAATAATTACCCGTTCTCTTGGCGCGTTCGTCGCCTCTGGACAGCGCCATTTATGGCAATGCACATGTCCAAAAAGGAATCTTGAGGCGATGCTGTCAGCATTTGCTCCCAGATGGCCTGAACGAACCAAGTGCCTTTGAGCTCATCGCGAAAGGACACGTGCCCGGGGATTGTTGAATAAAGTTTAATCATGTGGCAGTATTCAGGAACTGATGTGCATTCGTAATTCTCATCATCCGGCCCGTCGGTTCTTATGTCATCGTTTAAAACTATTAATAGAAAGAAAGAAAATTTAATATGCGAAACAAACTGAATAATCTAGAATTTGATCGATATTAAGGCCACGTTGAATCTTTAGCCCGAATCTACTGAGGCACTTTAAGGGGGCTCGGGAGTGAAGGTGTTACGCATGCTTTTCCCGATGTGTGTCATAAAAAGTATGTCAAGTAATTCAAAAATTTGCCAAGAGATGTCAGAATGGTAGCTAATAATATTTAATGCATTTGATTGATTTTCATTGATCTTTTAACAATAAATACTTACTTATATATTATGTATCTTTTATAAAAGCATAAAAATATATAAATATAGGCTATTAGGGGATCGACTGTTAGACTAGCCTGCCATCTATTGCAAGAATGTTGAACTAATTTGACATTTGATTTTTAAATAAATCATCTAAGCTTATTTGAAAAATTTCTTAATTAATATGTGATTAATAATAACAATAAATTCATTTTTAAATTTAAAAAAAATTAAAGATTATTGGGACAGATTGTTTTTTTGTATTTGCTTGATAACAAAAAAATTAATTACGCTAATTTTTTTATAAGTCATTAAATAAATTATAGCTCGATGTCCCAATAATCTCATGAATTTAATTCATTTAAAAAAAACCGCATTGAAAAATTCCTTATAATAGTCTAGTTTTTTTTTAAAGTACGTTTAGACGTCGCTCCTGAACCCCCTTAAAGTATTTTTTTAAATGCGGCTTTTTTTTAATGAATTAAATTCGTGAGTTCCCGATAGGAATTTCAAATCTCCTATATCTTGGTATCCAAATGGCTTAAGGGGGTTCAGGAGCGACGTCTAAACGTACTTTAAAAAAACTAGACTATTATAAGGAATTTTTCAATGGGTTTTTTTAAAATGAATTAAATTCATAAGAGATTTTGGGACATCGAGCTATAATTTATTTAATGACTTATAAAAAAATTAGCGTAATTAATTTTTTGTTATCAAGCAAATACACTTGGCAAATTTTTGAATTTCTAGATTTTTTGGGCATACTTTTTATGACACACAACGCCATCTTAGTGGGAAAAACATGAGTAACACCTTCACTCCCGTAGCCCCTTAAATAAAATCATCGGAGTCCGAACTCGCGACCCTCGGTATAGAAGGTTAACACGCTAACCCCTACACCAAGCCCGAGGGCTTTGTAGTTATTGTATTTATCTTTAAGAAATCCAATGTCCTTAAAGACTGATAAAATTTTTTTTTAACCTTTTAACGTTCTTACTCCTTGGCATGCTTGAATTATAAGAATTTTTGGGATATTCTTAATTACAGGATACTTCTGGCCATTTAATAATTTCTCAATTGATGCAATTTCAACGGGAATGCTATTCGTTCCATAAATCATCCCTGGAAAAAGAGACAAATTGTATGATTATTAATTCAATCTTGGAAACAAATAGTGGGAAGGTGTATTCTATCCACTTTAATTATAAATGCTACAGGTTTTTTTAGGACAAACTAGTTCGTTCTGAGTGCGTTGGAATAAACTGGTCTCTCTTAGAACTAGTTTATCCTAAGAGCGTTAGGGTAGTTTGCCCTGTAATATAATCAGGGATGGGCAAGTTACTCGATTTTGAGTAACGAGATACAAAATACCAATTACTTCAGATTTTTGTAACGAAATACAAGATACCAATTACTCACGGGTTTGTGTAACGAGATACAAGATACCAATTACGTATTTCAAATACATTGAAAATACCAATTACAAACAAATTTTTCCTTGATTTTAAAATACTTTTTGGAGGGGTAATTCTGGAACTAGAGCCCTTCACGGGTACGGCTTGGCCCGTAGGCCCGTTACCCGCCCGGTCCGCGGGCTTGGAGGCCATGAAAAAATTACGGGCGGATACGGGAGGGTAGCAAGTTCGGGCGGACGGGCATGCAAATGAAATTTTATTTAAAAATTACTAGACATTCGTTCATTCATTCACTAAATCTCGGGCGGGAATGGGCGGGTTTGAAAAAATTCCGGGCGGGCCTGAAGAATGGTAAAAAATTACGGGCCGGGTTCGGGCGGGAAGTCAAAAAAAAATACGGACACGGACCGGTCCGGGCCAAAAAAAATCGGCCCGTGCAGGGCTCTATCTGGAACCCTAAATAAATTTAGTTTAGGAAAGTGGCAGCTAAACTTATATTGGAGAATACCTTTGGAAAATCGAAAACAATAAAATTATTCATGACACTAAAAAAAATTTATTTATAAAAATATGAAAAGGTTTCAAAAAACCAAGTTTTCAAAAGTTTTGTCGGATAATCTGGACCTTGATGGAGAATGAATAAACCCGCAAATGAAAACAATCTTTAAACTGGGGCAGAAGAACAAAGATTTAGTCGTTGAGAGATGGTTGAAAGAAGAAAGCAAAAAAAGTTTTTTAACGAAGAGTGAAAATTTGGCGGTTTGATTGACTTCTCGTTACTGGTTTTTACTAAGATTCGGAGCAGAGAACCCACACGACGATTACATACAGTAATATTAAATAAATTAAAACGATTTCAGCTCCCTCTGCAAGACTTTTTACACTGCGGCAAATTAAAAAAAAAAAAGTATTTGGTATCTCGAATTTCAGATACCAATTACTAAAAAATGTAACGAAATACAAGATACCAATTACTTTGCCAATTCTGTAACGAGTTACAAGATACCAATTAATATTGTATTTGGTATCTTGTATTTCAAATACATGTAACTGATTAACGCCCATCCCTGAATATATATATGAATGATTTTTGTTTTTCCTATAATCGTCTGGTAAAAATAATATAAAAATCTGGTGTGACTGGTCGCAAAGCACACAACTTTCTCTTACCTTCGGTAATCGAAAGTTGTGTTCTGTGCTTGTCACACCAGATTTTTTGTGTCGACATGTATTTAGTTTCCGACAGTACGGTAGATTTGAATTTAAAGATGTAAAATTTATTAGTTTGGGAAAATATTTATATACCACTTTTTTTGCCAAGCGCGGAGATTTTGCGGGTGTGGGTGGCCTCTAGAAATCAGCGTGTAGAACGTCGGTACATCGCATATAAATATATACTATAAATTCTATCCCTAAATGGCCGCAGTAGCCGAAAGGGAAATTTAAAAAAAAAATGGAGATGAAAAAAGAATATTTAATCTATCTATATATAAAGATGTTACGCCGAATCAACGGAATTGCTTATTTTATGAAATCGGCGAAATTGCCCTAATACGTGAAAGCAATAAGCCATTAAGACTTTACAATACATATGTATCAAGGGCGGATACAACGGAGGGGGGGTAAAGGGGGTAATTAAAAATTTATTTTAAATGTAAAATTTTAAAAACTAATATTTAAAAATTCGATTTGTATTAAAAATCCCCGGTTCCGCGAAAGAGAAAATGTTCCGCGGCCGGCACATGAAAAAAAAAAAAAAATCTGGTGTGACTGGCGCACAGCACACAACTTTCTCTTACCCTTCGGTAAGAGAAAGTTGCCACTATGCTGGTCACACCAGATTTTTTGTGTCGAGATATATTTAGTTTCCGATAGCACCTTAGTTTCAAACTTGCATTTTAAATGTTGACTGCTTCAAATAAACTATGGTTATTTTTCAAAATTTTAATCTCATATTTGGACATTTTATACACAATATAGAATCGTAAATAAATACAAAATTTCATAAGAATTGGAAAAAAAAATTTTTCCTAAAGTTCTAAAGGGGACCCCCTTTTGAATCGAAATTAACATACAAATCCCTATAGGAAATTAACATTGTTTCTATGCGAAGATGAGGTGGAAAGGGAATTTAAAAAGAGTAGAGACAGGCGATAATGTTTGCAAGTGAGAGAGAGACATATATGTTTTCTTTGAAACAATTAAAGACACAAATAAATTAAAAAAAATGGGAATTTAAATAATAATTGATTTTTAATCTAATAAAAAGAAAAAGATTTAAATTCCGTTACCATGGCAACCATTTCTATCTTTCCTATGAAGAACAAAGAGTAAAGTGGTCTTCAGAAGATTTCAACGGCAAAATGAGAATATACATTTTAAAGAGCATCTAAAAAATAGTTCATTTATGAATTTTAAAAAAATCCTTGGAGGGAATTTTGAGAAAATCGAAAAAAACTGAAAAAGTACATCAGTAAAGTACTAGTACTTTTTGGCCGATTTTGTTCAAAAGCTTATTTTGAGATTCTTCAAAGGTACCTAAGTTAAATATAAAATTTCAATCCGCTAGCTCAACTCCTTCATGCTAAAAAAATGGGTCCACACACACAGACACACAGACACACACACACACAGACCAATTTGCGGGACCCACTTTTTTGGACTCAGGGGACCTCAAAACATGTATTAATATATCCATCAAAATCTCGACATCGAATTTTTGACATGATCGCAATACTTTCTCTCTCTATATATTTCATATATAGGGTAAGAGAAAGTAAAAAATTGAGGCTCCGCGGGTGGGAAAAATTTTTGCGTCTCTAAAAAAAAAGGTAAAATATATTTTTACGGACGGGGGGAAGAAAAATTTTTAGTTCCGTTAGTTGATAAAAAAAAAAAAAAATTTCCGCAGAAAAACTTTTGAGGTTCCCCCCCCCGAGAAACAACTCTGGATCCGCCCTTGATATGTATTCAAGGGCGGATCCAGAGTGTTTCTCGAAGGTAATCTGGTGTGACTCGTCGCACAGCACCAGAGGCGTATATAGGAAATTTTTTTTCGGGGGGGGGGGGGGGGCTGTTCTCAAGTTTTTCTACGAAAAATTTTGTTTTTTCGCGGAACCAAAAATTTTTTCATGTTCCGTTCACGGTATCAAAAATTTTTTCCGTTTGTTTCAAATCTCGGGGGGGGGGTAATTACCCCCTTTTCCCCCTGTATGTATTAATATATTATGATCTTCTTGCCTCAATATATGGGATGCGGAAAGCGAAAAGTGACCTCTTGTCGGATATGTCCGCATTTAAACACAATGAAAAACTATTTAAGGTTACTAAATCCATTATTTGTAATATTTATTGCGGATACACATCGTTTAGGAAATATTGAATTCAATCGAAACACAAAAACCGATATATATCACCTAATTATCGGTACGATAATTTTACTTCGCCGAAGAGAGGTGCCGTCTCACTTCCCGCATCACAAGAGCTTGAGCAATGCAAAAGTTTTTATTTTTGAAAACAAGTCATTAGGCGATAAAAAAAAAAAATAAATTTGTTCACCTTCAATTCCATGCGAGAGGATACATAAAGCAAAGCAACAATCCTTAGAAGTCACTTTGTTTTTTAGAATATTTTCAATTTCATCTATTATTTGAACATGCGTCAAATTATCACAACTATGCACTGTGAAACCATAACTTAGAAATACTTCACAAATTCTGGCTTTGTCTAAATCAGTTCCATGTCTTGTCTCAAGAGGCTTCTCAGGCAAGAATCGCTGAAAAATTTAAAAAAAAATGAAAGTGTAATGGCAATTTGATATATGGACCCTGTTATGCAATGGTGTGTCAAAGACCAAAAAATTCAAAATCGAGTTAAGCACGGAATATTGTTTCAAATGCTATAATTTATAGTATTTTTTATGAAATATGTCCTAAAAAAATTTATATTTAATGTTACTTGCACAATTGACAACAAAAATTATATATAATCCAATGAAAACAAAAAACTTTAATGTTAATTTTCTCAAAACTCGAAGTTTGGTCTTTGACACACCATTGCATAACAGGGTCCATATATAAATGACATAAAATTAGAATACTTTACCGATAATTTATACTCAGCTTCGATCTCAAATATTTTTTGATTGATAACTAGACAATGTCCAACGTTATCAGGATCCGATTTTATAAACGTTCTTTCTATCGTAGACCGAGGATTCGAAATTATTAACGATAGACGAAGATGAAGAGGATTGCGAGACGATGCTGGGCCTGGGCGATAGAGAAGGCGAACTCATCGAGAAGGCCCTCACCCGGAGAATCTTCTCTAAATATTCTATTAAATCCATACGATCAATGATTTTTAAAAAGTTTAAAAAGATTATTTAATGATGGGCTTTTGTTGGATATCAATTAATTTTAATGAGTCCATGTGTAAAAGAATCAATTCGAAATATTTAGGCTGGCATTTAATCAAAGGTTGCATGTCTAATTCAGAAAGGGCGTAATTATAAATCCTCTGCAATTCCTGCTCTGACAGCCTCTCCATTGTCAAATAAAGAGCTTTTCTCAGCAAATTCACCTTCACTGCCACTTGATCGTTGTGGGGACAGGAATCTCTCTTTTCCATTCACTTTCGTCTAAGCCCAATTGATTGATTACCAAATAATTTTGAATGATTAATAATGATTCTATCAATTTCTCTTTCCACATGCTATTGCTATGTACGCAGGACCATTTTGCCGAAATTTTCAATTGAAGATTTGGTCTTGATAAAAAAAAGTTTTATATTTTGGTGTCCCGTTGGTGTCGTTGAAATTCCGTCGTATAATAAAAATGTCAAAGAAACTATTTCATACGGTTCTAGATCATTTTCAATTCTCTCGATTGTGTTTATGTCCAAAGGGATATTTAATTCACCAATGATATTAAAACTATTCATATTTAGTAGATATTAACTCAAATAAACATCAGATACACATAAGGAAAATGAACAAAATAAATTATTTGACGTAAATATGACGTTTGAAATGAGTCATTTGTTAACAACTGAACTAGTTCAAAAGAACGAAGAACGAAAGGCGATTAAAAGAAAAAATTGTTTTTTGAATTATTAATAAATATAATTGTTGATTGATTCATAATTTTTTAACCAAAACTCTGGAGAAATAGTTATAAAATAGCTTTTTATAAAATTTGAGGCGTTAGGGATTACTTTAAACTAGAAATAAGGGCATATTGTTGGCCAATAAAAACGCAGTTTGGCAGAATTTCAACAATTGAAGATGGTCAAAATAACAATAAGACCTTCGCTATGATCAATCCTTGCTAGAT
>JAKCPI010019415.1:0-54394 GCA_023213315.1 Euborellia annulipes
TACAATCAACAGTTTCAATCAACCTGTTTTGCAAATCGTTGATTGTACTCATCTATTGATTCCATATCACTGGGATCGAAATATTTACATTAACGGATAATACGGAAAAGTATTTATTTTTGGTCGACGGTCCTTATAATTATTTATCCTTACGGCCATCTACAAACAATAAATAGTATTTAAATATTAAAATGTTTATAGATACAGTGAATATCAAAGTTAGTTAGGTCAACCCAGGCCTTTCTTCATGTGATTATTTCATTGTTTTTAAAATAAGAAATATCTTTAATGAAAACTTTTATGGTTTAAATGTATAATAGGTAAATGTATAATAGGATTCCAATAAAGATTACCATCTTCTTTTATAAAAACAACGAAATAATCACATGAGGAGGTGACCTAAAAATAAATTTTTATTTTATTTAATTCTTGTATATATATATATATATAGAAATGACTAAGAATGAAGATAGTAGAATTTTCATAAAAAAAAATATATATTTTATTTCCATTCTCATAGAATACAGATAGCAGACCAAACACTTGGCTGCTACTCTTGCTAAGGGTCAATCAATGACAAACTATTAAAATAAATTTTATGTATGTATTTTTGTGGGCAGAATCGATGCATTTTTTGAGTATTAATATACTATTCAAATAAATAGTATTTAATTATTAAAATGTTTATATATACAGTGAATAGCAAAGTTATTTTTTGGTCACACCCAAGCTCATGTGATTATTTCAATGTTTATTAAAATATGAAAAATCTTTTATGGTTTAAATGTATAGTAGAATTTCAACAAAGATTACCATCTTCTTTTAGAAAAACAACGAAATAATCATATGAAAATGCAGAACATTCAATGCATTTATTTATAGTCTGAACAAAGACAGTCAAAAAAAGTAAAAACAAATAAATTTAACTTTGTATAAACGAAATGCGTTTACCTAAACGATTTTCTGCGCTGCGAATTCCAGGTTTTTGTAAAAGTAATATAGGAACTGGATAAGGACGCACGGTGCAATATTCAATTCCAGGCACCAGTTGTTTGCTTCTTAATCGTCCTAAAAAATCATCACTTGGTTTGGAACAAGAGGCGATATCTCTAAGTCGAGAATTCCAAATAGCAGATTGTGTAACTTCTTGGTTTGGCAAAGAAAGAATTGGCTCGTTTGGTTCTATAAGAAAGAAAAGAACATAAGTTTTTTCTGTATAATAATTTATTAAATGGTATGAATTTCTTACCATGATATTCCGGGTATACTTTTGATCTCGTTTTTGGACAAGAGACTCTTGGATCATCGATTGTCAATCCTAAAATAGATAAACTTGGAATTCTCACCGACTCCTTCATATTTTCCCAAAACTCCTTTTGTTTTTCCATTTCAAATTCTCTTTTTTTATTATTATAATATTCGTTAATCCATTCGCCTTTATATGATTGAATAATATTCATTCTCCAATCATCATCTTCTTTAGAACATGTTTTAATTATTTCTTCTTTTTTGGAATCCACAGATTCTAATTGTTTTTCTAAATTGATTATATTAAATGCTTTAGAAATTATTGCTTGTGCCATAGGACCAATTAAACTAAATCTATTCAAAGTATCCTTCAAAATAATCATTTTAATTTTGCCTTCTTTTTGTAAATATTTTGGAGTTCTTTCGAAGGGAACATTTTTATTTATTAATTTCAAGGCCTCTATGTTTTTTCTTTTCAATTGTTTTGTCTTGCTTAATGTTAGGGGAGAATCTTTTAAAATTGACTTTTCATTCTCTAATTTAAAGATGCTGATAAATTCATCGAGAGCTTCTTTATAAAAACTTGGATGAAGCCAAATCCATAATGTTCTCTGTTTGACTTGGTTTTCTTCAGGTTTCCAAAAAAAATTCACTTTTCCAATAGCACCATTAGGAAATTTATTTCTATGATAAAGCATAACTTCACCCTGTCTATTCCCTGAGATAGAAGCTTTAGCAGCAAATGTCAGTCCTGTTAATGGATTCACCAGTTGATTCAAACCATTTATTAATTCTGATTCTTTTCCTTGAAATTCTAAACACACGTAATAAGATTTGTCCTGAAATTAAAATAAAAATATTCAAGAACCCTCGCTATATCACATACAAATTGATTATATAAACTTTAAAATGCCCAAACTAGGTATCAGAAAAAGTAAAAAATGAATTATTTGCCTATAAAAAAAAGCCAGTGTGATCCTGTAGTGAGGTGTATGGCTGAGGCTAATAAGTTGTGTAATAAAATGGATTTTTTTACACGTCCTTTAAATAAATTTAAAAATTAAACTATAAAGTGTTTGAACTAGACAGTGTCTATCAGTGTTTTTTAAATGACCAGTGCATATATATATATATATATATCGGCCTATATATGAAGATACATTTTCTAGGTTTATGGGTATATAATTTTATACTTTCTTCACAAACACCCAATCACGAAGGCTCCCACAAAACATATATAGAGCCGTTGTACAATCGGAGGTTTACTTTGCTTAAAAGTTGCAGGTGGAGATGCAGATTAATGAAATAAAATAAAATTTATATGTCATGATTTATTTGTGACAAGACGACCAATTGCACAAAATTGGTTTCGGTTTAACCTAGCCACCGTAGACTGGTGCCTCTAAACGGGTAATTACATAAATATCATTAATAAATACGAGGGGAGTTCAATAAGTAATGCAACATATTTTTAAAAAGGGGTTTTTTACATCAAAAAAAACACCTTTCCCCCCCTTTTTTTACAAAAAAAATTTTTTTTTTAATCTATCTCTCTTTATTTTTTTCACAAATTGATAAATTGTCATTGTCTCGTTCAAACCCAGAGGTAGGTTAAGAAAGGATACAACAGCAAAAAAAAATATATATATATATATATACGAAACATACCTGAAGTAAACAATGGTTAATGACAGCTCGATAACAGGCTCGAAAACTTTTATCATTAGGATAATGGGGTAGTTTGTAGCCCCATTTTGAAGCAATGTGAAACCTCTTCGCATGCCAGATATGAGTTTCAAGCCAGACTTGTAATCTCTGTCTTCGTTCATATTCTAATAATAAATTTGTTGCATGTCGACGAAATTTTCTATTTGGTCGTTTCTTTTTAACTGGAGTACCACTTTGTTCAAGCTTAAATAAAAATTATTTAAATTAAAAATATAATTTTAATAAAATAAAATCCTTCTTTCATTAAATAATTAACCTAATGGTTCTCACAAAAACTATGACAATACATTTAGCTACAACAAATAATTTCATTCTCTATACACTTATAAAAATTATTTATTGTTAATTACTGGGTAAATTACCTGCTTTTGATGTATTTCTCTTATTCTCCTTGGAACTCTTTTAGTTGAGTGGCTCATAATACGTCTTCTCATATTTATTGGAAGAACTTGGAAGGCTCTCTTTTTCTTCTTGGGCGCATCTAAAAGAATACATTAGTTATAATTTTAAAAAAGATAAATGAATTAAAAAGTATTTACCTATTTTTTGTTCAAGTTCCTTGATCTCCTGAATTCTAGACATTGCAAATTTACGAATACTAAGATCATCAGGAAGTTTTACATCTCCTCCAAGAAATGAATCAAATTGTAGCAAATTAGATTCCTCCATCATGACTAAGTTAATGTATTTATAATCTTGAAGAGCACAATAAGACGATATTCAATATGAATATAATATTAGTATATTATTGCCTGAAATAAAGGAATTTGAAGTGATCTGGTATTCATTTATGTGATTATGCCATGTTTATTCCCTGGCCATGTGTTTAAATGTTGAATTGAGTTTCTTCTATCAATGTTACCAATATTAAAATTCGTAAGCAACTATAGAAAAAAAAATTACTAAATTAAAGTTGAAGTTTGAATTTAAAAACAATTTTATTCTATTTGGTAAAATAAATTTTTAAAATTATAAAAAATTATGTTGTAATAATATTTAAAAAATGATAGACAGGAAAAGAGGATGTCAGCCAAAAGCAGCCTCTATCGAATAAAATACTCAATTCAGAAGACGTTTCGGTTTTAATTAAATAAATCCATCATCAGTTCTTAAGAGATTATTGGCAATCTCAAGGTGTACACCATTAAGATGAAGATAGAGTTGTTATATATAAACATATACAAAATTATATAAAAATACAATATTTGCATATAGTAGCGTAGCCAGGATTTCTGCTTGGGGGGCCCAAAAATTTTATGAACACCCGGGAGAGGGGGGTTCTCCCCCCCCCCCCCATATTCAAGAAACTTAAAGTAGAGAAACTTTTTTTAGATAAGAATTATAAATAAAAAACAAATAAAATAAAATTTTTTTTCTTCCCGCCCCCCCCCCTGAATACGCCACTGTTTGCATATCAGATGGCAGATGCTCTTCAGTCAACACGGCCAAGTCTTAAATGTATATCTATACATTTATTGTATTTTTATATAATTTTGTATATGTTTTTAACAACTCTATCTGCAACTTAATGGTGTACACCGTGAGATTGCCAATAATCTCTTAAGAACTGATGATGGATTTAAGTAAAATTTAAGTAAAACCGACGTCTTCTGAATTGAGATTTTTATTTGATAGTGGCTGACATCTTCTCTTCTTGTCTATCATTCTAATCGTTGAACAGCCACTTCTCTCAACAATATTTTAAAAAATCTGGTGTGACTGGTCGCACAGGACACAACTTTCTCTTAGCTTTGGTAAGAGCATTGGTAAGAAAGAGAAAGTTCTGTTTTGTGCTTGTCACACCAGATTTTTTTATGTCGGCATATGTTTAGTTTCCGCCGATATATTAGAATTCATGATGTAAAATTTATTAGTATGGGAAAATATTTATATTTTGTTACTATGGGAATCATTTCTCCTATCTTTCCTATGAAGTACAAGAGTAAAGTGTGCTTCAAAACACTTCAAGGGCAAAATGAGAATATACATTTTAAAGAGCATCTAAAAAATAATTGATTTTTGAATTTAAAAAAAAAATCGTTGGAGCAAATTTTGAGAAAATCGAAAAAAACTGAATAAGTACATCAGTAAAGTACTTGTACTCTTTGGCTGATTTTGTTTAAAAGCTTCGTGACACGTCCCAGGGGGGTACCTAACTTAAATATAAAATTTCAACCTCCTAGCTCTTTTCGTTCTTGAGATATTTTGTTCACACACAGCCAGATACACCGACAGACAGACCAAAGAGAGTAATAAATTTCAAGGGAAATTTTCTAAAAGACAACTTTGCAAAGTTATTGCAAAATAATTAATTAATCTCCATTATTAATTGATTGTTTATAAGACAATTATTAATTATTAATTATATATCAGACAATTATTAATTGATTTTATCAGACATTCTATTAGGAAGAAGGCTTTTAAAGTGGGTTTTAAAAGAGTTTGGAAAAAGAATAATTTGGTAAATAAGTAAGGGAAAGGAAACCAAATAGGGGAATAAGAGTGATGCAAAGCGCGGCGAAAGCTTGGATTGGTGACCCAGCGTGTGGAACATCCTCGGGAAGCCATCGGTACTTTGCATTAAAAAAAATTTTATTTAATAAATTCAAACTCCTAAATGACCTCATTAGCCCAAAAGGGTTAAAAAATGTTAAAGAATTCGAATTTAATTTTGTCCTTTATTATGGAATAATTTTTTTATTATTCAATTGAAAACATTTTCATATATAAAGAACACAAATCCAAATGAATAGCAGTGCGTACTTGATTAAATGTTTCAACTCTGAGAGATTTTCATCGTGTTATTTAATTAAAGCCGAAAAATTTCACCCGTTTTGATTTAATAAATTCTAATATAATAAATTCTAGAAAATCTTAATGGAATGGTCATATGGCATATGTAGAATAATTAAGACTTGAACAGCTTCTGATTATTGTAAATTTGTTTTTATTTTTTAAACCCTCTATGGCTACAGAGGTCAGTTAGGGGTTTGGAATTTTATTTATATATTGTAAATACAAAGTACCGATGGCTACCGAGGAACGTTCCACACGCTGATTGCTCGGAGACACCAATACCAAACTTTCTCCGCGCTTGGCATCACATAGCTGCAACGATTGTGGTGGCTGTTGCTTTGCCAGACCCTCGGCAAATTTGAAATTTGAAAAGTTTTCAAAAATGTCTCCTACCAAAAATATTCTGAATGAAGAATGCTTCGTTAGATATCAGTTCAAGTGCCTCTGTCGTCTTGTACCTTTGTATCCTTAGATTTCCTTTCTTTTTCGTTGATTATCTGGAGGCCCACTTGTCGATGTAATCAAATTGGCTGTAATAAATAAAATAAGTATAGAAGGAATGCCATAGAATAATACAGCAAACTTCATTGAATCTTTTTAGATCAATAAAGAAGGCCTATAGAAATAAATAGATCTATATCTGGGAGCTTTATAAAGTAGAAATTACAAAGGAAGAATTAAATAACGATACAAAAAAATAAATAAAATAAGGCTGAATGCATACCAATTGAGCAAAAACGTTTTCGAACAAAACACGTCTTTGACAAATCGTGCCTAAAACTGTTTATTTTCAATGCTTTTCTATGGGTCAAAGCACACCGAAGAGGCAAAACAAAATTGGACATGATTCGACATCATTGAACAAAATGTTTTACCATTGAGCGTTTTGTTCAATCTGGGTGCGTTGGCATTGAGCAAAATGTTTTGGCATTTAGCGTTTTTGCTCAATGGATGAACATTTTGCTCAATGCTAACGCACACCGATTAGGCAAACAGGCTCAATGACAAAACATTTTGCTCAAAGCACACCGATTGGGCAAAACGCTCAATGGCAAAACATTTTGTTCAATGATGTCGAATCATTCTCAATTATGTTTTGCCTCCTCGGTGTGTGTTGACCCATAGAAAAGCATTGAAAGAACAGTTTTAGGCACGATTTGTCAAAAACGTGTTTTGTTCGAAAATGTTTTTGCTCAATTGGTTTAGCCTAAAGCCGGCCATTCACGGTCGCACCAAATGGATGTCATCCATTTGGATTATATTCAAAAAATTACCCCCACTCACGGTCACTCCAAGTCCAGTACGTGTTTCATCAAGTGTGTGTGCTTTTCTTATAACCTATTTTGCATTAATATGGATATAGATTTACTTTTATTGGCTTCTGTTGTGTTATTAGCTGCTGCTGCGAAGGCTTGTTCTCGCTCCACGTGAGTTTCCCCATTCACGATCAGTTGGAGTGATGGACGGATGGCTTGACGAAACTGGATTTTGGACTGATTGGAAATTCAACTCAGCCTATCTCTCCACGTCATCCATTTGTTTTTCCCCACTCACGGTCAGTTTTTGGAGTGATATTGCTCCTTTTGGACGGATGGAGCGATCGTGAATGGCCGGCTTAAGATGGATTCTTTTTCTGGGTGATATTCGAGAGACTGTTTAAAATATATAATATATTATTTTAGAGTTTTATGAAAATATGATTAAATAATTCTGCCTCATTATGTTTTTGTATTTAAATTTAATTGGCTACCAATAAATTGAAATAGAGACGGGGTCTAAATGGCCTCTGATGTCGAAAAAGACCTTAAAAAAAATTAAAATTTCAAAAATTTGATGTCGAAATTTTTATACAAATACACGTTTTGAGTCCCTCTCCCCGAGCCCAAAAAAGAGGCTCTAGCAGAAGTCAAATTAAAGAGTAACGAGGTTGAATTTTGATATTTGAGTTAGGAATTTCCCTGAGACGTGAATATAAGCATTCAAATGAAATCACAAAGAATATTAGTACTTAACGGATATACTTTTTCGATTTTCTCAAAATCCATTCTAATGAATTTTTATTCAAATTCATAAATCAATTGTGGCTGTAGATATTTAGTAAAGGGTGTATGTACCAGTGTTAGGCAGGAGGCAGCCGAGAAAAAGTGCTCTGAACGCTTTCACAAATCAGCTGGAAACGTTTCGGTTCATTTATATGTACCATCTTCAGTCCATTCATCGGTGTTGGTCGAGTAATATACCAACCAACTCTAAGCAAAATATATGACTGAAGATGGTACATAATATATGATCCGAAACGTTTCCAGCTGTTTGGGGAAAACATTTTTTCTTGGCTGCCTCTGCCTCAATACATCCTTTAATAAATCAATTATTTCTTAGATCCTCTTTGTCTTATAAAAATCTGGTGTGACAAGCACAACAGAATGCAGCTTAGGAGAAAGTTGTATGTTTTGTGACCAGGCACAGCAGATGTTTTCAATGCCTTTGGTCCAGTCATTATTCCAATTTATTTATACCCTCAGAAAAAATTATTTCTTTCGAGATTTTTAATACATGTTTAGAGGAGACATTTAAAAAAAAATCAAACAAATTAATGCAGTGCTATCAAAGTCGCATTCACTTATGTTGAATTTAAAGGATGCTAATGAAATAGAAATAGAGTTTGTTTTTACTTACAATTTTTTTGTTTGATGAATTCCAAATAAGATATTCATCGAACTTCAACATTCTTAATAAAGATGTAGAAAAATCCTTTAGTCAATATTCAAACATTCTCAAGGGTTTGTTGTGTTGAAGAGGTATTTGTTGCCAGCTAGATTTCATTTTTTTCATAACATTGCAAATAATCATATTATTCATTTCTCCCATCATTATTTTCCAAATTTTTCTTTGCCTTGAGAAGATTGGATCATTTATAGGACAGTTGGTTCATTTGAGTCGGACGGAGCAAATCCACAATACTTGATAACGGCTGCAGAAATTTATATATTTTTAATAAATATTTAATATATCATTTGTTCAAGTTTTTAAAATTTTTTTATAAATAACTTTATTGAGTTTAATATGAATATTTATAAAAAAAATAAAATGGCTGACCAGAAAATGACAGAAAACCGGGAAATTTTGCTGCATTATGAACATATCAATTTATTTTTTAAATATTTCATCTCTCTCCCATCTGTTTATATTTTATATATTTTAAATTAAATAAAAGTTTATAATAATGATATTTATAGAATTTTTTATTATTTTTATTTTGTATGCATTTATAAAATTATGAAGTGGGAAAATTGGAAATATTAAAAAAAAATAATTTCCTGTTAATTTCTAACTTCATAATGGAACAATTAAAAGATTTAATTAATGTTAAATCAAAGATATAATTTATTTTATATTCAGTATATTATCTAGATTAAAAATATATGGAGATAATAGTATATTAATATAAAATAATTAATAAGTTTGTATTAATTAAAAATAAAAGGAAATTGATAATAAAGAGAATGAAAAAAATGTGCACAAGATGGATTTGAACACGCAAAGTTTGGTCTTTACCGGGATGGAAAAAATTAATCTGCCTGACATACCACTTTACCGCCTCGGCCATTCTTGAATTTATAAATTGAAAGAGAAATAAGCCATATAACAAATAGAAAAAAAGACGTATTAAAAAATTTTAATATATTGCACATATGATATATCATTTTTTATTACTTTTTATGCTGATTAATAATTTATAATCAAAAGTTCAAAAGGATATATAGTTTTCAAATTATTCAATGGACAAACGTCCCATTGTAAATGCCTTAATGTAATTAAACCAAAAACTCTATCTAACATATGATACATGTCATTAATTCTTGAATTCCCCCTGATTCCAGAGAACTAAAGCCCTTTTAATTATATGATCTAATTTGGGAGTTATTGGCGATCAAAGTTGTTGATGTCATTAAGGTCGAAAATAGTCTTTATTTTCGACCTTAATGACATCACAACTCAATTTTCTATATTATCGAAAAAGTTTATTTAGCATTGTCTGATTAAAACCAAATTTTTACCAGAGATTTATAATTAAAAAATAAGTTTTTTCTAAAGTTTCATTGAGATTGGTAAAGAAATAAATAAAATATTGAGTATTTTGTAAATTTAGTTTTAGAATTGGGATCTCAGATTCAAGCCTAGACCGGGTTCACAGAGCGCTCTCTTTACCAATCCGGGATCCCGAATTCTAAAACTAAATTTACAAAATAGTCAATATTTTATTTATTTCTTTACCAATCTCAATGAAACTTTAGAAAAAAACTCATTTTTTAATTATAAATCTCTGGTAAAAATTTGGTTTTGATCAGACAATGATAAATAAGGTTTTTCTATTATATAGAATTGGGTGGTCAGACTATAAGAGCGAAAGTAGGCATAACTTTGATCATCAATAACTCTAAAATTAGATCATATAATTAAAAGGGGTTTAGTTCTCTGGAATCAGGGGGAATTCAAGAATTAATGACATGTATCATATGTTAGATAGAGTTTTTGGTTTAATTACATTAAGGCATTTACAATGGGACGTTTGTCCATTGAATAATTTGAAAACTATATATCCTATTGAACTTTTGATTATAAATTATTAATCAGCATAAAAAGTAATAAAAAATGATATATCATATGTGCAATATATTAAAATTTTTTTAATACGTCTTTTTTTCTATTTGTTATATGGCTTATTTCTCTTTCAATTTGTAAATTCAAGAATGGCCGAGGCGGTAAAGTGGTGTGCCAGACAGATTAATTTTTTCCATCCCGGTAAAGACCAAACTTTGCGTGTTCAAATCCATCTTGTGCACATTTTTTTCATTCTCTTTATTATCAATTCCTTTTATTTTTAATGCTAACTTATAATTTCATTCATCTCTTTTATTGCAGATCGAAGGAAAAATTGGTTAAAATTACTTTTATATAAAAATAATTATAGTGTATGTTAATTTCATTAAAATCGAGAGTAAATTAATGGTTTAATTTAGGCCTAATTTAAGCGCCAAAATAAAGGCGCAAAAACGAGCTTTTCGCGTTTTAGCGCCTTAACCTCCCTCTCAAACAGTGGCATATTGAAAAGCATTGCGTTTATTTTTGTTGAATTCATTTCTTGACATTTATTTAAATTCATTTGCATATATAAAACAGCTCTACATCCATAATATATTATTGAAATATTATTAAATTAATATAACGATAGCTTAGAGCAATTATTGAAGTAAAAAGAAAAATAAGTTACGACTTAATCTTGAACTGTCATTTCATTCGTAAGTATTTTACCTTTTTTATTTAATTGAAATAAATAAGGCATTTATTAAATTAGGTCATTGAAAAGGAATCAAACCTATGAAAATTAATTAAAAAATAAAATGTTCGAAAAGCGGAATTAATTGAACAGATCCTAATTAATCACTATTTCAATACACAAAGCATTTAAAGAAAAATTTGTGGGCGGTTAGGACCTATTCCTTTATGAATTTATATTAAACTATATTACCTAGCCAGGCTAGTTTTTTGATTCGAGTTTTACGATCAATTTTTTTTAAAGTGATGCCATTTAGAGGTATGAATTTTATTTAATAAATTTTTAAGTACACCCCGATTACTATCGGGGGACGTACCACAACCTGATTGCACCAATTCCGAAGCGATCAATTATTTATTCATTCTTCTTCAATATGAAAACAAAAGATTTCTGCATACCATCTCAGCCACCCTACCAAAATTTTGATCGTAACCTTTCTAAGAGCTTGCTAACATTTTTGCAAAAAATCATAAGATATAACAGTTTCATACATGAAATTTATATAACTCTGCTAATATAAATGTTAGTGGGCATTGAGTTTTCTATGCGAAGGTCAGTTATTAGATAAAAATAAAACAAAATTATTAAATTAAAATTTTTTTATTATTTTATAAATTCATGTAAAATACTTTCACTTTTTTTTAGGAGTCTTTGGATAAAAGGGTCAACTATCGGAAATTACGCGTCTCTAGTCCATTCAGATGCCAATGCTCGCAATTACTCTCCGATTGGCTCCGTCTTCCTGAAGTACACGAATTTTATGTGCTTCGTGACCAGAAGAAATTAGCCCGATTGAATTAAGTGCCTGATCGTTGAGGAGTAGGAGTGAAGGACGTCCCAGCTCTATGTCCTACACCTACAGAACAATTACCAGGTATATCTTATTTCATTGAGTATTATTTTGCTTCCATGTAACAAATGCAGCATAATTATATATATCCTGAAAATAAATAAAGACAAGATCATAATGAAAGACTCTTATTAGGCTTATTAATCACTAAATATAGTAGAGAGATTCATTTTAGGGAGGGGTTTCCATTCCAGCGCTTTGTTTATGTTTGATTGATTTGATGTTCTGGGGCTTCTCTGCACTGCGACCTTATAGAAAGATCTATTGTGCTCCCCGTATCACTCTCCGTGTACAAGGCCCCTGGAGAGGATCATTCTAGGATTGGTTCATGCTCATCCCTCAGGCCCTAGGTGCCTGGAACTGGAGGGGATTGTATTCCCATTGCCCCAGTAGAGACGCTCGACTTGGTTGAATTTTTGCGGCAAGCCGGGTTCGAACTCGAGTACAATTTTACCTCGAATATTATCCGATAAGCCACGTCGCCTCACTTTGTGTATGTTACTGACTGTGAGATTATCTCCCACTTCCCAATTTCAGAAGAACTCTTTGGATCCAACATATTCAAATGATGAATAATTTATTAATATTTCAAATTCCCATCCCTCTGAGCAGTGGCGTAACGTATTTTAGCTGCCCCCCCCCCGCAACCTTTTTTTTGGGCCCCATTATTAAAGGGAATAATTTACAATTCCATGCCAAATGCCGAAGGAGACGTTTGGGACAAAATTTATTCGTCCATCCTCAGTCCTTATATTTATTTTAAGCACAAAGTTGTAATTGTTCTTGATGATCTTGTGCTTCTTCTTGTAATTGTTCTTTTCTTGCTCGAATAGACTTTCACGTCGTTTTAAACACTCGCCCTTTTAATAAAATGTACATTTGCACGGTTTTTTGACCATCAAGAACATTAACTTTGTGCCTAAAATAAATATAAGCCGATAAGGACTGAGGATAGATGAATAAATTTTGTCCGAAATAAATTGCATAAATTTGCTGCTCCTGTACTTACTCTATCCCAACTTGTAACATCAATAGCAACTTATATTTTTTTCTGTCCAAGTCCCTGGGCCCCCTCTGTGTCTAGTGATTTTTTGAGTATTATTATAATTTGTACTCTGTGTTATGGTAATTATATTTATTGACTTCTTTGTTTAAAATAATGATAATGGTTCTTAATAAAGGAGCCGAAATGTTTCCGGATGATTGAATGAGCATTCAAAGAATTCTTTTTGGCTGCCTCTGCCATTTAATTTGATAAATATTAATATACATTTAAAAATATACTTGTTATTATAGTGAAATATTTTATTATTAATTCTTAAAAATACGAGATAATTCGATTTATTCTATTCATTATAATAGTAAGAATTTTTGTGAAATTGAATTTATAATTTGATTTAAACATGATCCACGATTTGTTTATTTTTTACTTTCTGTCGTGAAATCGTGAAATGATTAACTTATTTCCCCAAAAACATATTTTATTTTATATTATTGGGTTGCTAATCAAATTACCTCGTGAAACAAAAGGAATGGGATGGAGAAGTATCAATAAAATTATGGGTAATTAAAAGAATTAGTATTAGTTGACAATCGGATAGGTCAAGATTTGTGCAGGATCTTTATTTTTCTGATGATGATACAATAATCATTTTCTTAAGTTATTTTAGAGTTAAGCTCTGATAAAATTTTAAGATATGGCTTTTTAGAAATTAAAGTTTTACTTTCTCTTCGAAAAAAGTGGGTTCCGCAAATTAGTCTGTCTGTGTGTAACAATTTGAAAGATGAACCTCCTGAACAATAAAAATAAGCTTTTGAAAAAAATCGGCCAAAAAGTACTATTACTTGAATTACTTTTTCAGTTTTTTCCGAATTTCTCAAAATCGGCTCTAACGATTTTGATGGATATACACATTTTGATGTCCCCGAATCCAAAAAAAGTGGTTTCGCGACATGGTCTTCTGTGTGTCTGTCTGTGAACAGAATATATCAAGAACGAAAAGAGTTAGGATGTTGAAATTTTATATTTAAGTTAGGCACCTTCCTGGGACGTGACACGATCTTTTCAATTTTCTCAAAATTTGCTCTAGCAATTTTGTTTAAAATTCAAAAATCAATTATTTTTTAGATGCTTTTTAAAATGTATATTCTCATTTTGCCCTCAAAATTGTTTGAAGCGCACTTTACTCTTGTACTTCATAGGAAAGATAGGAGAAATGGTTGTCATGGTAACAAAACAAATATTTTCTAATACTTGGGGGGGGGGGGATCGTCTAAAGTATTAAATGGCCTGAGTTGCCGAAAAGACTGTGTGAAGTGTGTGTGAATGGAATGAGAAAAAAGTGTGAATGTTTTTTAATTAAAAAAAAAAAAAAAATTTACATCTTGAATGTACGTCCTCGGGCTTGGTGGAGGGATTAGCGTGCTTATCCTTCTATACCGAGGGTCGCGGCCATGGGGGGGTTCCAGGGGGGGGGGGGGGGGTGGTTCCCCCCCCCCCCGGAAAAAAAAAATTTTTTTTTTAAAAAAAATTTTTTTATAATGTGATGTGTGAGTGTGAATGTGAATGGAAAAAAAAGTGTGAGTGTAAAATAAAACAACGAATGTTCGTACTGTCAGTAACCCCAATACCAAAGGACTTAAATAAGAATGCCTGGACCCACAATAGATATACGTAGGGTCGTATGCCAAAAAAACTGTGTGAATGAATGGATGAGTGTGAATTACCGATTGTAAGAAAGGTATGTGCTGTGCGACCAGTTACACCAGATTTTTTATAAAAATATTTACAAATCTCTAAGAATATACTTTATTAATTAATATGCATCTGACATGTTATTAAGTTCATTATTATACTAATTTTTCTATATAGGCCCTATTTTAAAAACTTATTTTGGCCAAGTTGGCAAGACATGAAAAGCCGCGAATTCACAGCTGATCAGCTGATTCAGCTGATGCGCATGCAATGGGAGTGTATCATTCCCTCTCTTTCTTTTATTGTTGCTTCTCAGAATATTAGGTCAGACATCTTTTTTTTTGTGTATCAATTGCCTGATCAATTGGAATTGTATTATCTATTATTCCTAGATAAGATGCTAATTAAGGTAAATTTATCAAAAATTTATTCACTTTATATATAGAGACTAAAAATAAACCTTTTTACTTTCTCATACCTCCATATATGTTAATATATAGAGAAAGTATTGGATTCATATCAAAAATTCTATGTCGAGATTTTGATGGATATACACATTTTGAGGTCCCCTGAATCCAAAAAATGGTTTTCGCAACATGTTCTGTCTCTCTCCAATTTTAAGCAAGAAGGATTTGAGCTATGAGGCTGAAATTTTATATTTAAGTTAGACAACCTCCTGGAGCGTGAAAATAAGCTTTTAATAAAAATCGGCCAAAAAGTACTAGTACTTTATTGATGTTTTCACATTTTTTTGATTTTCTCAAAATTCGTTCTAACGATTTTTATTAAAATATCAATTATTTTTTAGATGCTTTTTAAAGTAAATTATTAAATTTATTTAGTGTCTTCATTTGTGAAGAAAATATACTAGGAAGTTGAAAAGGATGCCGAGTCTATCAAGAATCAGTTGGATCGAGCTCAAAGACCGAAAAGAAGAATCCCCAGATAATAACTTGGTCCTCTCCAGTTTACAGAACTATACATTCATCTGCACTCCTCCATTAATTTTAAAATTCATATCTAATTAACCATAAACCGAAACCAACCCCCTCCGAATCTTAGTCCTAACGTCATCTTTTTTTTTTCACTTTTATAAAATTTTTACTTAGACCTTAGAAATTTTCTAACTTTAGAGAAACTTAAGACTCTTAAGTCGATCCAATTTACTTAAACTATTCATTATAACATTTCACTTAAAGATTCCAATTCGTTTTATATAAACGATTCGCACACTTAATTTTTAACAAAAACAAAGGATGTATCTCATTATCTTATATAATTCATTAAATTACCATTGCATTGAGGATTGTACATTTTATTCAAAGACAAATAATTATTATGAGACGTCTATTTATCAATGTGTTAATGTTATTAAAAAGAATAACTTTCATCTTAAAAAGATCCTTTAAAAAAATAAATGAGCCGGTATAAAATTACTTAGATGAATTTTATAAAAAACTCTTAACAAAAGAAAATTTTATGAAAGAAATTCATTTAAAAAATATTGTTGAAAAGCCACTTTAGGCTGAACGCACACCAATTGAGCAAAACGTTTTCGGACAAAATGTTTTGCTCAATGCCAACGCACACCGATTGAGTAAAACTCTCAATGGCAAAATATTTTATTCAATGTTGTCGAATCATGACCAATTGTGTTTTGCCTCTAAGGTGTTCGTTGACCCATAGAAAAGCATTGAAAAAACAGTTTTGGCACGATTAGTTAAAAACGTTTTTGCTATAATTGATATGCGTTCAGCCTAAAAAGCTTTTTATAGTTATATATTTTACATTCATATTTATAAATATAGGCCTACAGTATAAGTATATTTCGAAACAAAAGTAAAATATTGCTATCAAAATCAAACAGATCTTAGAAATCCAAAACCCAAGACTATAAAATAAAAATATCACAATTATAATTTACTTTTGATATGACCTCAGCACCTTCTTCCATGAGTCAATAATAAATAAGATTTATTTTTCTTTTATAATTTTAATTATTTTTAGTCGTGATATGCATTTCTTTTCATTGCAATCCTCAGGCAAAAGTGATTTATTTAATCTCTTTGAAATTACATGGTATGTCCATAAATCAAATATGATGGAGATGTCAGTATTAATTTCAAATTCAATAGGACTTTTAGTCTACCGACTTTCTTGATTAAGATCTTTTTTACTTATACTTATAAAATTATATGATTATTAAACAAATTTCATTCGATTTCAGATATTGGATGTATTATTGCTTCTCTACTACAATGAATATGGAATCTGCTCTATATATTCTACTTACCGGTAATCGAAGACAATTAAGGGACCACAATCGTGTCTACAGACCCACACACATCACATTTCCGAGTTTCGCTTATGTCGCTTATGAACTACTTGTTGAAGTGAAAACCATCCGATCACTAACTGGATTCTTTTTAAATGTGAGTTTTTTTGCCTTAGCCGGGAGCCATAGGGGATAGGTCATATTTATCAATTTGTATGTTTTTTGTTGGTGGGCCAAACTTTAAAGATTATGTTTTAAATTTCTCAGGGTATTTGTTGGTGTTGGTCGAGGGTCTAGTGACCTGGATCAAAGGGCAGCACACCGATGCTTCGGAAAGGCTGGAGGTCTTGAGTTAAATTGGGATGTTTGACCCATCAACAAAAAAAAAATGTACAAATTGTTGAATAGGAATATACTTAGCTGCTTTGCTCTTTTTTCTTTATCTTACTACAAGATCTACTTTGCTATTTATCTATCTTAATTTAACTTTTTTTCATTTGCACTCGGCCTTAGTACTAAACAGAATGTTGCTTCTTAAGTTTGAGCTTATTTATGATGATAAAATTATATTTCACTTTTTAAATTGAGCCAAATTTTACAAAAAAAACTTCATAAATATCTCATAAATAGCAGAGAAAGTTAATACTCACTATTTAACCAGCTTTATTTTTAATAAAATTACTAAGACGCAAATGACTTTAATCAAATTCAGGTGGACTTAGATTTCTTATATTATAATTAAACACTCATAAAGAAAAATTTATTAAGGAACAATTTTTTTCTGGATTTTTTTAAACTTTCTTTAAAAACGTCAATTTATCATTCTATATATTATTATATATGAGATGAGATTCTGGCGGATTTTTCTTAATTAAATATTGAATATACTTTATTTGTTATCTCTAATTCCTCTATTCACTGTATCTATTTCTAACCAACTTCACCAGATTCCCTTTTAACTTTGTCTATTCACGTCATCTTATAGACTATTACTTTCAAAAATTTTTAAACGATCCCTAGTCTCAGACCAGTAACTAAAAAACCAACCTAACATATTTTTTAAAGCTTTTTTCCTCAAATTATGTATTGTATATATATTTCATTTGCTTGCAGCCAAGCCGAACGAAAATCCCAATAAAAGAAAACTTCGACTTTCATTAGATATGGCCATCTTCAGTTCTTATGCAAACTCAATGAATACAGGAATGAAATTCGACAAAAATTTTAATCAATTTTTACTTTTTTATTTTAATTGCCAACGTTTCGGACGCAAGCCGCGTCCTTCTTTAAGACAATACAGATGCGTGTATTTTTTCTATTAACAATATAAAAACACTCTTAATGGGTGTGTAATGCATTATTTTCGACTGTTTATATCGATCATTTATAATGTTAATATAAATTTTAACGAAACTTTTAGTTTAGTCCAGTAAATTAACAATCAAACACACATAAATGAGTAGATCTATTCTTGGACCGCTGAAGAGGGTGTTATTTTCAAAGACAAAACAATTTTTTAAAATTTTTATATCAAAGAAGATAAAACAATTTAAAAAAAATTTTTTTTAATTCTTTTGTCTTCTTTGAATATAACACCCTCTTCAGCGGTCCAAGAAAGATCTACTCATTTATGTGTGTTTGATTGTTAATATAAAAAATACACCCACCTGTATTATCATAGGCGTAGCCAGAGGGGGGGGGTTTGGGGGTTCAAACCCCCCCCATGGGACCCAAGTCATGACTAGATTTTTAATACAAATTATATTTCACATAGGGTAAGAGAAAGTAAAATTTTGGGGTATAATAATTTACTCTAGCTAAAAAAACAGGCCAGAATGATTCATAAATACCCTGAAGTAGCTTACTGAAGTAGTTACTCTACTCATCCCAGCCTAATATTCAATCTACCCTGAAGTAATCTTAAATTTTTGAAAAAAATTTCTTGATCCCTCCCATCAAAAATTTCTGGGTACGCCAATGTGTATTATACTGACTACAGATTATTCTGAGGAAGGACGCGACTTGCGTCCGAAACGTCGGCAATTGAAATAAAAAATTGAATAAAGATTGATTAAAATTTTTGTCTTATTTCATTCCTGGCTGTCATTCTGCTCATATTTATCAATTATACAGCCATCACCTCACTATTATCAATTGAGTTTGCCAATATTCTCTTCCGAACTGAAGATGCCCTTATCTAATTAAAGCCTAAACGTTGAGATTTTCTTTCAATAGAAACTCTACTGTTTGACTGCAATCCTCTACATTTTATACATATTTTAAAAGGAAAATATACTCCACGCCACCTGTTTCTTTATTATCTCGATCTAATTTCACGCGAAAGGACACAACAGTTGGAATTTGGTAAAATATTTTGAAAGGCATCTGAATTGCTTTGAATAGGAATAGACAGGCAGTCATCTTGACCATCATCTCTCTAACTGATGAAGGGGCATCGGCCATCGGACATTGGCTTTCTTCCATTCTTCGGAGGCTGCTCCTCCTGTCCCAAAAGCACTTTCTCAGCTCAGGTCAATCAGACCGAGACCAGACAGGAACCGCACTACCAAAGCCATCAGTTTTGATCTATCACAACAACAACCTGCTCCTATCAGCGATATTTATTTATTAGCCTGCCATGCTTAATTTATTATTATATAATAATATTAAATGTAAATAAATTTAAAAATTACCATTTAAATTATATTTTATAAGAAACTTTCCTTATCTCCTAAATAAACTCTATTATTATTGAGTGCGGTTTTTTTTTTTTTTGTTAATTTGTTGGCTTTTTCAATTTTGTTTATTGATTTAATGATATAAGAAAAAAAAATTAGATAAATAAACGAATTACTGGCTCTTTCACAAGAATGTTTTAAACAAATAATTAGAATCTTTTTTTTTATTTAATTTAATTTACCTTTTGCGGATACTGAGGCCTTTATTGGTTTTTATATATTCTTTATATATATACTGTATATCCGATGATTTCTTGGGGTTCTCCACGCTTGTTTTTTAAGGTTACCCCTCCAAGATTTAGCCATCTTTTGGCACTGCCTAACAGCAACGATCTTGGTGCTAATACCAAGACCCCACCAAAAAAAAAATAATTTTTAACAATGATTAGACCCTCAGGCTTGGTGTTGTTGGTAGCGTGACTACCTTCTGTACCGAACACCGCGGGTTCGGACCCCAGGCAGTCGGATGATTTTATTTAAGCCATTTGGATACCAAATGACACCATATGACACTAAATTATTTATGTTGGTTGGCAATTTTAACTACAGGTTGACTCTAAAGGTTTTCTCTTGTGCTGGTTACCTTCGAAACAATATCATCTATTTAATAATAAAATAATAATGAATAATAAAATAATAATAAGAATAGAATAGAATAATGAAAAAATTAAATATTTTATAATAAAAAATTTAATTTTTTCAAAAAATACCGATGAAGAATAGTAACATTCGTTTATTTTATTAAAATCATTTATTTATTCATATTTTGTTTCATCCTATCCTCACGCTATCTTTCTTGACATCTTGTGCCTTGGGCTTTTTATTTCTTGTTGGCATTCGTTTCACCTTATTTCTCTTCATGATTTAATTATCATAACAATACCTGGTCCCTAATATACAAGACCAGATAACTATTTTATCCAAAGACCAGATAACTGATTTTATCTAATTAATTTTTAAAGGTGGTACACAACAGAGAGATCTATACATTGTGGGATAGTAAAGAGTCTGCGACTTCAATGGATGCAAATGGAATCTGGTGGTCCATTATGGTCTTCGACTTCAGGCCAATGGAAAAAAAAACATTTTGGATTACCTAGAATCTGAATGATGAAATCGATCTGTCTACAATCGAAGAATAGTAAATTGGACTAATTCTTGTAAAGTATTTATTATAGGTATTTTGCTAAGGTGGGTTTGCATATATTGCTAATAGGGCTACAAATTAAAAATATTTTTGTTCCAATTGCACCTCATATACAGGGTGGTCCATATCAAAGTTATGTTTTTTTTTAAATGGAACACCCTATATATTATTGCATATATGAATTCTACGGCCAATTTTAGTATGAGTTTATGTCATCCAATGTATTCTAAAACAAACCGTTTAGCCGCAAATCGAGCTTTAGTGAAAAAACTGCTGTCTGGAAAAATTGAATATCTCGCGAACCATAAAACTTAGGGAACTGTTCTTTTGTGAGGTTACTAAACATGAAATATACTAATGTAGGCCAGATGGGGAACCCGGAACTATTCTTGTGTTGGGAGATATGGCCATGCCAATTTGGAAAATTTCAATCATGGATAACTTCATTTTTTCAAATGGAACATGCTACTTTTTTATGCCATGGGACGTGAAATTCAATTATCTTTCAGCTGATATAAGGTTGTCTATATCTATCTTTGGTAGTTTTCTTTTTATTCCAAAATATCTGATAACGAAAAAAAAAAAATATTTATTATAGACAAAATAATTGAAAAAAAATCCAAACGCAAAACAAAATTGTAATAAATGGAAAAAATATGCTAAATATTCGAAAATGTCTTTTAATTTCCCTTAAAATCATTTATTTGAACTTCTCAAAGAAGTCCTGCTTGCTCAAATTCGGGTTATGATTTGTCAACAAGATGGCGCACCTCCTAACCTGAACATAACCCTAATTTCTTTTTTCGAGAAGTTCAGATAAATGATTTTAAAGGAAATTAAAAGACATTTTTGAATATTTAGCATAATTTGTCCATTTATTACAATTTTGTTTTGCGTTTGGATTTTTTTTTTCAATTATTTTGTCTATAATAAATTTTTTTTTTTTTCGTTATCACATATTTTGGAATAAAAGGAAACTACCAAAGATAGATATAGACAACCTTATATCAGCTGAAAGATAATTGAATTTCACGTCCCATGGCATAAAAAAAGTAGCATGTTCCATTTGAAAAAATGAAGTTATCCATGATTGAAATTTTCCAAATTGGCATGGCCATATCTCCCAACACAAGAATAGTTCCGGGTTCCCCATCTGGCCTACATTAGTATATTTCATGTTTAGTAACCTCACAAAAGAACAGTTCCCTAAGTTTTATGGTTCGCGAGATATTCAATTTTTTCCAGACAGCAGTTTTTTCACTAAAGCTCGATTTGCGGCTAAACGGTTTGTTTTAGAATACATTGGATGACATAAACTCATACTAAAATTGGCCGTAGAATTCATATATGCAATAATATATAGGGTGTTCCATTTAAAAAAACATAACTTTGATATGGACCACCCTGTATATGAGGTGCAATTGGAACAAAAATATTTTTAATTTGTAGCCCTAAAGGCCCCACATTATGTGCGATCAACAAATTTTAAAAATGTCCGTTAATAAGTCCACAATCTTCCGTCCACGCACTAATGGCCCACCCGGTATATATATCATCGCTTAAGCCTTAATATCACTTATGTCTGAAAATATAAACAATGACGTTTTTGTTGCCCCTCGGGCCTTGGTGTAGGGGTGTTGGTGCCAGCGAGCTGGCCTTCTGTACCAAGGGTCGCGGGTTCGCATCCCGACTCATGCGGCAATTTATTTCAATTTATTTGGATCCAATAAATTTTAATAAATAGAGAAGGGGTCTAAACGGCCGCCGTTTCCGAAAAAGACCTTAAATAAATTAAAAAAAAAAAATTAAACAAAAAGGTAGATGTATTCAAGGTTTTTAGCGGCATCATTCAAATAAAGAGAAATATTTTTATTAAGAAAAAAAGCATTTTAAACAGTTTTTTGTAAAGTTATAGTTTTCTGTCTTACGTGGTCTTACAGGGTAAGCAGACACGTAGGCAGGATAGCCAGGGGGCTGGTAAGCTTCAGCCCTTCCCTCTCGAAATAGTTTTATTAACATTTTCTTCTACTATTTTTTAGGGAAAACCACCTGGACATATTCAGACTGAAAAACCTAACAAGAGGAATTATAGAAGTTACCCTACTGGCTGAAATTTTTAACAAGAGGACTGAGACATTGGTCAATAATAAAACCGGAAGAGATAATCTACTAAGGGCCGGTTGCTTCATCCTGGGTGAGTTTGTTAGCCCCGGGCTAAATGGCTTTTTTTTGTAATGCAGAAACCCTCTTCCGGGGGAACAAATCATGTTCTGTTTGTGAAGTTTGCAACTCCATTAAGGCATCTTATAAAAATTATTAAAAATAAAAATTGATATTATCACCCATAATTTAAATAAATATTATTAATATACATTTAAATATAAGAATTTAATTTTTTTTTTATAAAATTTGAAAATTTTCAAAAAAATAAACAAGATTTATTAGAGTTCACATAACAATTAGTCAATTGTTCCAATCTTCACAACTATTTTGACAAATTGCCAGCTGTGTGGCTCAAATAAAGATAATTTCAAAAGAAATATACCTTTTATTTTCACTTAACAAGAAGTAATATCAACTGAAAATATTCATATAAATATTTAATATCAATTTGCATTCAATTTGAAAACAAATAGTTTTATTAACAACACATGTGCAATGCCTTAGATGAAGTTAGGAGAATATTCAACAACTTGCAATATATCCTGGATATACGAGTATAATCCTGATTGACATAAAATGAATAATAACAAAAAAAAGGTAGATTCCATATTGCATTTATATTATTTTTTACATTTATATTGGTGAAATTAGGATGCTTGAGTTCATATTACATGTTCGTACGTGTCATCCCGGGGCTAAATCTTAGCCCCACCTTTGGGCCTGGGCTAACTTTAGCCCGGACCTTGGCTCCAATTCCCCATATATCTATATGAAATTACTCAAAAGTGAGGTTAACTCAGGGCTAAATATGGCGACGAGATCTGATGCAAGCGGGCCCTAGCCTATAACATATTTTATAAAATATACAACATTTCATCATTTTATTGATAAAATAAGTAGAATATAAGGTAAAATAACAAATATATGTACTTCTAGAATACTTCTTTTAGCAATAAAATGATGAAATATCGTATATTTTACTATAAAAATAAAACTGAAGTGGGTTTCTGCACTACAAAAAAAGTCGGGGCTAACAAGCTCACCCAGGATGAAGCAACCGGCCCTAAATGGACGACAACTTTCGAAGAACTTATTTTATTTCATCAGAAGTTCCCTACTGACTGAATTTCTTTCGTTTCGGACAATTATTATATTAACAAGTGGTGAGTTTCTAAAAAATCTTCAAATGCCCTCAGTATATATTCAATATCTATAAATATAATTGCGGAATGTCCGTCCGTCTGTCTGTTTGTCTGTCCATCTAGTTGTCACGCTGTTTGACCGACTTTCCATTACAATTTCACAAATATAGGTCGTTAGGAGGAGAAGAGGAGAAAAACTCAGATCCCCAAATGTGGAGGGTCAAACACTTGACAATTTATTTCAATTTAATTGGATCCAATAAATTTTAAATAATAAATAGCAGGGCCGGATCTAGAGGGGGGGGGGGCAGTGGGTGCATGTGCCCCGGGCGGCAGATATCAGGGGGGCGGCAATTAAAGAAAGATTTACTAAAAAAAAGGTAAAAATGATATGAATTTTGTATAGAAAATTTTAAGAAGGGGGCGGCAAATTAAATTTTGCCCCCCCCCCTAAAAAATCTCGTAGTTCCGGCCCTGATAAATAGAGACGGGGTCTAAATGGCCTCCGATGCTGATAAAGACCTTAAATAAATAAAAAAAAAAATTAAACAAAAAGTTAGATGTATTCTGCGATTTTAGCGCCATCATTCAAATAAAGAGAAATGTTTTTATTAAGAAAAAAAGCATTTTAAACAGTTTTCTTTTTGTTTTCTGAATAGTTATGGTTTTCTGTCTTACGCGGTCTTACAGGGTAAGCAGACACGTAGGCAGGGTAACCAGGGGGGGGTTCGGTAGGCTTCAGCCTTCCTCCTCGAAATGGTTTAATTTTCAAAATTATTATTTGAACTCTGTTCATTAGTGAGACGCTATCGGGCCAGAGCGTAGGCGACGATATATATCATTTAAAATCTGATCTTAGATGGCGAAAAGACAAAAAATGTGAAAGCTTCAATTTCGATATTTCAAATTTATATTTTTTATTTCACTTTTCTTTGCCAATTCTTCTGAACCCTCTAGAATAGATAATAGCGATAATAACAATAATTTATTAAAAATCAATTCATTATTAAAATAACTTTCACAACTTGCAAATGAAAAATTGTATGTATTAAAAGCTATTTGAAATTTTATAAAGTCAATGAGATATAAAGAGTAATTATTAAAACAACTTCCTTTTGTGAGTAGAAACATTTTTTATCTTTTCAATCTCGTGAGTAAATTTAATTAGCAGTTGATGCACCGAATCAAATAAACAAAAACAATTTGTTTCATCCTTTCTTAAACATTCCTTGCAATGGATTTCTAATAAAAGTTATTATAACACTAATGTAGCTTATGGCCGATTGACTGGGGAAGTTTTTAGCCTGAAATTGCTTAGCCTATTCTCTTTTTCTATTATTTTAATAATTAAAAGCCTGAGGCTATTTTACTCAAATGGAAGTGAATCCTTTAATTGTAATTATCTAAATTTCTTAATCTGAATTCCTTTGCCTTTTTCATTTTCTATTTTGATTAAATATCGAACTTAAGATGAGATTGAAACAACTATCAATTAGCCTATAAATCTGGCAGTGCAGAAAAAAAAGAAGTCATGCTTGATTATCTCACATAATTTTAAACATACGTTATCAATATAAATTTAATATAAACCTTTATTTAAGCTATTAAGCCCAGTTTATAATTAACAAAACATTATTTATTTTAAGAGGAAACATCCATATAAAGGCGATCAAATTTTTTTTTTCATCTTAATTACTCTTGGTGATTTTTAACCAAAATAGCTTTCTCATATTGTGAGTGAAGAATCAATTACCTCTTTATATCTCAAATCAAATTATTTTGAAACATTCAATAGGGAGATCTGGGCTGTAGAGGGGGGCTATTTCCCCGGGGTCCGGACCCCCTAAAATTCTAATAAAAAATAATTTAAAAGGTTGAAAATTCCAATTAAAAAAAAATTTCTTGAGAAGGACCAGGGCCCTTTAAGCTCGAATCTTAAAATTATAGTAAAAAAATTCATCATACACATAGTAGACTGAAAAACATTTTTTATACGTCATTTATATTGAGCAAAATTTATTGATTGTTTTTTTGGTCTTTTTTTTGGAATTTATGTTTAAGCTCAAAGAGCTCGGACAGGAAAAAAATGATTTTTTTAATTATAATTTTAAGACTTAACAGGACCAGGAATAAAAAATCTTATTTAAATTTTGTCAACGTTTCGGGGATCGTTGCCATCCTCAAGGCGATAGACGAATTTGCTTAGGTGGATACTTAGCGGTTCAAACAAAAATATAATAAAATTCCCACAATACCCTTTTGAATAATAAAAAAACAAACTTATAGGGGCCCCCTAGGGGGGGGGGGATATTATTATGGGGCCCTTCAAGTCCTTGGGGATATCCTTTGTTCCAATATAATAAAACTGTTAACAATTATAAATTATCAAATTTGAATAAAAATCAATTAATTAAACTGTTTTATATTACAGTACTACATACGGTAGTGCCGACACCCCCGAATGCGAGACGTCGAAGCCTGAATCGAGAAGCACTCAAAGCCTGCGACCGCGAAGCCTGAATCTAGAAGCAATAAAAGGAAATCAATCTTCGATTGGAAGAATTATCAGCTGACTTGGAGGACTTGAAAACAAACATACTACAAATTGACAAGTAAATATTTTAATATATACTCGATGAATATAAATTAGAGATTTTTTTTCTTTTTCGGTATCTGAAGCAATTTAGAACCCGGAACGGTCCTATTTATTTCATTTGGTGGTTATCAAATTGGCTTCAAAGTCTCCTATACCCAGTAATTAATTAAACATTAAGAAAGTTTGTTGACAAATACCCCTTTTTTCAAGTCATCTAATCATTCTATGATAAAGAAAAAAATAAAATAAAAAAAATGCATTTCCTTATCAATTATTTAAAGAAAAGAAAAAGTTAATTGTAGAATTTATTAATTTTCCATATATATTGAATAATGAATAAATTTGCTAAAGAAAATCTAATCGTCGGACATCCTGTAATTACGCTATAAATATAATAAGAGATGAAAATAAAACATTTATAGAATATAGCACTTGAAGAATTTTACATACCATCAGATTGTCTATCATGTGAGACTAAATTCAATTCCAAATTATGACTCATTTTTCTAAAATAGGAAATTTCCAAGGTTAGACTCCCCAAAGAAAGTTTTTTCTGTATTCGGTACCTTCAATTAAAAAAAAAAAAGAAATCCACGAATGGTATTGGTATTCAAAGAACGATTGATAAACTGGTTTATGATTGACTCTCACAGTGTGTACTTTTGATTAAAAAAAATTATAGTTTCATAATTTATGCTATAGTAGACTATACTCGGCAAATTTATATCTTTTTAACTAAAGCTTATAACTTTCATAAAAAAAATAAATTTAAAATAAAACAGGATGTAGGCTATTTGTAAATGTGTATATCAAAAGAAGGAAATAAAATGAAAAATTAAGAGAAATTTCTAGTAGTAAAACCGTAAATGAATCATTGAATAAGACCAGTGTTGGATTTTTTTTTAGTTGCGAGGTAATCCGCCTCCCAGAGCTATTATTTAGCTTGAGTTTTATGGGTTCCTTACTCCCAAAATGCAAGCCCCACACAAACTTCCATTTTGGCTCACAAAACTCAAATTGGGAAGTTGTTTTCTTTTGCTCCCCTCCCACTTGCTTTTCTTATTTTCATCTCTTCCGAAAAAATTCTTCCATATTATTTAACCAAGTCTTTTGATGTGATTATTAAAGCTTTTGTTTTTACTTTTTCGTATAGAGAAAGTATTGTAATCGTAAAAAAATTCGACTTCGAGATTTTGATGTTTCTCCACGTTTTAGACTTCCCTGAGTCCAAAAAATATTTTTGGCATTATGTCTGTGTGTATGTGTGTGTGTGTCTGTGTGTGAACACGATTGCTTAAAAACCAAGGCAGCTAGATCGATGAAATTTGGTATATGTTCCTTATACTAAAATTGTAGACTTCTATCAACTTTTGGAGTAAATACGTCACTTGGAAGTAGTACTTTTCCTAATAAGTTTTTTCAGAAATTTCGAAATTTTCAATTTCTTTGTTATATTATGATAAAATACTCAATTTTAAATAGTTTTTATTCTTTGACATTTTTCCGAAAACTGAATAGTTTTTGAAATAATTACAGAAGAAAACGACATTTTTCGTAAATTTTGGAAAGAAAAATCAAAACAAAATCATACAGGTGTCATTAAAAAACATATAAAATACAGTACATATACAGATATGAACTGTACAATATCTATTTTGTATGTTAAAAATATAAATTATACTCTTGAAGGGCTGATGATGGCTTTGTTGATCATAGCCGAAACGTTCCTAAATAAATAGTGTTAACAAAATAGATGCTTTTTATTTATTATTGGCTGGAGCCTCTTCATAAGATTAATCTATATTTAACAAGAGTTTGAGTCTTTTTTTATTGGTGAGACTAAACGCCCCATGACCCCCGGGAATTGAACCCAAGATCTCTAGCCTTTCCGGGCATTGCTGCACCAGGCCACTCTTAAGAGTTATCAATTGTTAAATATGAAGGAGGTTTTACAATATTTGTTTCTTTTAGAGATGTTTCAAGCTACGACTGATGTTTCGGTCAGGCACCATTTTCAGAACCAAACTATAGATCCTCTTTGGAAATTTTGGACATTTTACAAAACAATCCAAAGGGGATTGATATATTTATAGAAAACTGACTTGAATCATTAATAAAAAAAATTTATTTTTCTAAATTTAATGTTTTATCTTACTTTAATAAGTGATGTTTTTTTTTTTAAACTTTTATCTGATTTATGTTTTGAGGATTAAAAAAAAAATGCTCTGCCTCGTTCCTCTCTGATGATGGCCTTCTGAATCTTTCCTTAATAATTTTTTTTTATTGTTTCCTATCTCCGTCATTGCTAGCAAAAGTTTCGTAGTCGTGACTAAATCAGAGAGAAGAAAAATATAATCCTTTCATTAAGAGCAAAGAATGTTCGAAATTCGAATTATTTTTATTACAAACTTAAAATTTCTTTTTAATTATTTTTTGATAAAGACAAATTAGGTAGGTGAAATTTCATCAAACATTCTTTTTTAATTCTAATTCAGTGCATTTTGGATTCGTGATCCCTTTTTGACTGAAAGATGTTAGTTTACTTGCCTTATACAAGTTTAAGATTTTCATTAGTGTGTGTTTTGGAAGGGGGGAAAAATTTATTTTTGTATAATCTTTAGAACTAGGATTTATTTTTATAAAATATATCTTAACTAATTTTTTTACTTTCTCTTACCTATATGTATATGTTAATATACATATATCGACGTTCTAATTAGTAAAGTGCCTAACTCCATTTTTGTTTATTTTTCAGGAGAGCCAAAAAAACATTTCATTGTCATTGTTAGAGCCACTGTTAAACACTTTTCGTGCAGCAACTTTTCGATTTGAAAAATTTAAATTACGCTCTTACCCAGTTCAGGGCATAAGGAGAATGATATTTTTCAACAGAAAATACAAAAAAATGATTTTCGAAAAAAAGTGGAGTTAGACACTTTACTAATTAGAACGCCGATATATATATAGAGAAAGTATTCGATTTCATGTAAAAAATTCGATGTCGAGATTTTGATGGATATACACGTTTTGAGGTCCCCTGAATCCAAAAAAAGTGGTTTTCGCTATATGGTCTGTCCGTCTATGTGTGTGTGTGTGTTTATTATTATTATTTATTTATTATATAAGAGTTGTTCAACAATGTATAAAATCCACTATGACACTTTCATAATGACTTTTCGCCAGCTCGGAGGATGGTTCAAACACGGAACCGAAACGTCAGCTGTGTGAATTAAACGTATAAAGAAATAACCTTGGCTGCATCTCTCATTTCTACCCTCTTAATATTTAAAGAAAATTCAAAATTCTAGGTCCCCATCCTATTTCCAAAGCGAATTTTGAAATTTGCCATCGAAATAAGTAATTTCTTTGTTTGAAATAAAAAAAAAAAATTAATGTTTGTTTTAATAAAAAAATTTTTTCAAATGGAGCATTGTGTAAAAACGGATTTGCATCTACTAGAGCTTAGTTTCCTAATTTTAAAGATAATTTGGGTCAGCAATTCCAGTTCCTCTCCCAACCTTAGAGAAATTAACTTGACGTTATAAGATGATCAGTTTATTCAACATTCATATGTTTTTCCTGAAATCATTTTTTACTTTTTATTTAATACCAATAAGTATTTTTTTTTTTTAATTCTCCCTCTCGGCTACTGAGGCCATTTAGTAGGTCTATTGTATATATTATTATTTAATTGTTATACCTGTTATCACCTGAGGACGTTGCATAATCTGGTTTCGGGACCACCCATCCGATATTCCGCCGTACCAGGCAGGCATCACTTCACTGCAATAATCTTAGGGTTGTTTTTTCGGCATACCTTATCAAGTTCCCAGGCATAATAAACATTAACGTCTCTATCTCAGTTTCTGTAAGACCTAGTAGCTAGAATCTCATTTATTTAGAATTAATTTTAAGAGTAAAACCAAAGAATAAAGTTCAGGAAGTGATGGTAAACCGTTAGGAGAGAAATAATTAACTTATTTTAAAAGAAACTGGAGAATCGTCACGTACTATAATTTGATTCATCATTCCACCCACTGACACTTTTGCTTTCATCCTTTCAGGGAAGCTTTCAAAATTTATTTTAAAATTTTAATATCTCCTTTTATTTTTATTTAAAAAAAAACATTATAATAAATAAAGTCACAAAATTAACACTTAATCGACCGATTAATCAGCCAGGTATTAATTAAATCTCCTCCACAAATTCTTTAGATTTTTTTCCTAATCTTTTTTTTTTTTTTTTTAAGTTTGATCATCTCATTGGGAGCACTGTGGAGGTATTACCTTTTTTCTCTCTCTTTACTAACCGGAAAGCAAAAATATTTATCTTTTTGGTGATAAGCTTTAATTTTATTCTCATTAAAATAATTTATTAACATTTTCTTCTATTATTTTTTAGGGAAAAACCACCTGGACATATTCAGACTGAAAAACTTAACAAGAGGAATTATAGAAGTTACCCTAATGGCTGAAATTTTTAACAAGAGGACTGAGACATGGTCAATAATAAAATCGGAAGAGAAAATCTACTAAATGGACGTCAACTTTCGAAGAACATATTTTATTTCATCAGAACTGACTGAATTTCTTTCGTTTCGGACAATTATTAACAAGTGGTGAGTTTTTAAAAAATCTTCAAATGCCCTTAGTATATATTCAATATCTATATATATATAATTGCGGAATGTCTGTCCGTCTGTGTGTTTGTCTGTCCATCAAGTTGTCACGCTGTTTGACCAACTTCCCATTAGAAATCGTTAGGAGGAGTATAGGAAAAACTCCCCAAATGTGGAGGGTCAAAAATTCCTAAAAAAAAAAAAAAAACACAAATAAAGCAAGAACAGGAGTTGTTGAAAATGCTTTTTTAGGATAGAAAAAACTCGAAATAACAAAACAGGGTTTTGTCTTGGTTGTCTTTGGAAAGAGCCAGTTATTAAATTTCGTAATCAATACAATCAGATTTAGATCTAACACAATATTTTTATATTGTGATATCGAGGAACTTCTATTTCTTAAAGAAGCTATAAACCTTTCGAGTGATCGTCTAAGGGTGAATATGGTTGCCGAATAAGATTTGAATATTTGAAGGAATAGAGGCTTGTTTTTCCCAGAGCTCGGGTTCTTAGGCCACGGCAAAAAAATTAGGCACCCCCTAAAAATGTAGATTCCCTCTCCCACCCTCTCTCTATGCCTTTTGAGGAAAAAAATCGCAAATTATCTTTGTTTTTAAAGTAAACTTGGTGTTTTATGGTTGTGGAGATTTAATCAGGAATTTTGCATCCAGGGAAAAATTCTCTGAAGTTTCGGTAACCAATCACGACCTTTATCAGTGCAAATATTGTTAACTACACACGATCTTAGGTGTTTTAATGTCTATTGTAATCATATACCATTTCTTTTTAATTTGATATGTACAGTGAGCTCCACAATTAAGTCCCCATCTAATAGCTTTAGCCTTAAGTATATGGTATAGTATATGGTGTATAATGAAATAATTTTAAAGAAAAAAAGCGCTCACTGTACAAAAATTACAATTTACATGCTTACTCAAGATCTCTGATTCAATGATGTTGAAGCAAGTAAATAATAATTTTTGTACATATCAAATTAAAATATGATGACAATAGACATTAAAATATCTAAGATCGTGTATAGTTAACAATATTTACCCTGATGAAGGTCGTGATTGATTACCGAAACGCCGGCGAATAAAAAAAATTTTATTTAATCTCCTGGATGCCAATTTTCTTCTGATCCTGATTTGTTTTTAAATCCAGATTTTATATCTCCGTTTCTAAATATATAGATTTGTTAAATGATAAATCCTGGAGAAATCCCGATTGGTCCAGAAAGTGTCTAAATTAAACTATATAAGCTTTCTATTTCATCTTGAAATATCGTATATTTAGAGTGGACACGCGGGATGGGACCGTCCTTGAACTTTCTTTCATTCCGAATGATTCGATTGTCCAGTGTAGTTTATTTAGTACACCAGCAAAAAAATTATTTTCACCGTGTTAACACGTGCCATAATTAAAGTTAAAGGATGAGCCAGGAAGAAAGCCAGCACAGGAAGGGGGGGATGATGTTCTGGATGATGGGTGGTGAATGGCAGTTAGGATGGTTAGGAGCGGCGCTCCTCACTTTCGCCAGGTATAAATTTACGGGGCGCGCCTCTCTCGGTTCCATTGCCCCGGCTCTCTCGAGGCGATCTACTTCTTTATTGCTTCAACTACTTCATCAATAAACATGGTAGGTGGTGATCTCAGTGACAGTGCTTTGTGATTAATCTTCATCCCCTTTTCTTTCTTCTCCCTTTTGAATAGGCTAAATCATCTTCTTACCCCAATAGAATCTTAAAAATTCAAAAATTTATTTTGTTTTTCTAATTTTCAGATTCATACTATATTTTTTATAAAATTGGCCGAGTAATTTATTTATATAATGGTGTTTTGTTTTTGGAGCGAAACTGTAAAATTTTTTTATTTTTTATTTTGTTCTTCGTCTTGTTATTTGGATCTTCGCCACTATCGTTTACTAGTTTTTAATTTAAATCTTTTTTTCTATAATTTAAATCTCTTATTTTATCGATAAAAATGAATTTTTCACAAAAAAAAATATTTCTTTAAGACAGTGGTTTCCAAACTTGATGTTACAACGCCTCCCTTAAAACTATTTAATCGTATGATGCTTCCCCCCCCCCTTTATAAAATAATATAAATACAAAAATTTTGAATACTAAAAAAAATAAATTTATATAAAAATATTATTTTTATTTATTGTATTTATTATTTTATTTATAAAACTAGCAATCATTTGGGAAATTTCTCGCTTTGGCTAATATTCGTGCCTCCCCCTAGACTAGTTCCCCCCTCCCTAGGGACGCCACCCAGTTTGGAAAACGTTGCTTTAAAAGAAAAAGATTCTTCTATTTTATTTCACATAAGTAAATGGTTATATACATGCAAAACAGAATTTTATTTTTAAAAAAATTAAAAATGTATGTGAAAAAATTATCAACCCTCACAGTGGTCAAACCAGGATTTATTCTAGGAGTGGGGGGGGGGTAATGAACCATGTTTGACATTAATCTTGATACTTTGGTAGTTTTCGAATAATAATATTTAAAACAAGTTTCGAAATTTAACCAAAAAATTAAACCACCTGTCTTGAAATTATTTTTTCCTCTCTTGGTGGGGGGGGGGGGGGATTAACTCTCCCCTATCTCGACGTTTTCCTCTCAAGGTGTTTATTGTTATTTTTGAGAGAAGTGAACAGTCCATTCATTCTCTCTTGCTTACTTTTGTTCAAGCTATGATATTTTTAGTTTTTGATGTTTCTGTTCCTTAGTTTAGCGTTTTTTTTGCATCTTTATTGTGCCCAAAAGTTGTTGAATAGACTCAGTATTCCTCTTATCTTTCAGCATCAGGTCTTTGATTAGTTTTACAGATGCGAGTTTTGCTTTCCACAGATATATAACAAGTATATATTCAGCCATATTACTATTATATATAAACAGATATCCATGCTTGTTTTAGAGCTTGGAATTTCACTTTCCTATAGCTTATTTCCACTCCTAGGTAGTCTAAATTTTTAGCTTGTTTGATTTTTGTGTTTTCTAGCTAAATTAAGTATGTTTTTTTTTAGTTTATTACACTTTCACAGTATTCTAGTATTATAGGAAAGTAAAATTTGAATAAAAAAATAGTTATCATCACTTTAACTCATTAAAGTCTTTCTATTCATTTAAAAATAATAATTATATGAAAAAAAAATTACTTTATAAAAACTCTCACATCATTTAATCCCTTTCTAATCTCTTCATTTTTCTTTCTCTCTCTTTATTATTAGTTTATATATATAGACATGTATATATACATTAATATATATATATTAATAATAATATAAAGTATGTCAATATATAGAATTTTTCAATCCTTCTATAAGTTTATTTATTTATTATTATTTTAAAAGTTTAAGATATTACAATTTTTATTGAATCATTACAATAGTTCATAAAGGTCTTTCAAATATTTACTTTATTTTTGAAAAATGCAGATTTTATAGCTGGAATAGTTGATGAGAAAATAAAAAGAATAGCAGCTATTGATTATTTCATTTATTAAGGCCCATTAGGCTGACGTTTCGGTCTTGATTAAGACAACCTTCAGAGCTTAATAAATGAAATAATCAATATAAACTTTTTTTTTTCCCCCCAAACCCCAGAAAAACCCACACAAAAAAACACCCCCAAATTTAAAACCCTCACCCCAAACCCCCCCCCCAACCCCAATAATCAATAGCTGCTATTCTTTTTATTTTCTCATATTTTATTTTTGTTTTATATTTTGGACCAGTATCTCCGAGAATAATTTGATCAAAGAATTAATTAGTGGGGTAGGAGACTAATTATTTTTGTTATATTAATTGTTATATTAATAAGGCATAAAATTTTGTATGTATGTTCCCACTGTATTACTGGTTTGTTATGCAATCTTGGGGAACTCCGGAACTCAGTGTTGCTTAACGGCAATGAACTTGAAAGAAGTTATTTTTTTAATAATTAAATTAAAAATAATAATTAAAAAGCCCAGAGATCATAATCAATATATTACTTAAATTTTTCCCTGTCAAAATAATATAAATAGTTGCTTTTGAAGTAGTGGCTGTGATGTAATTATAATGGCGAGATGGTGATAACAGCCAAATTGGAATGCTCGAGGTTCAATAAATAGAATAAGACGTTTCCAGCCCAAATAAATTCAGACCGAAACGTCTTATTCTGGGAATTTTATTAAACCTCGAACATTCCAATTTGAGTGATATCTCTATCTCTCCATTATAATAATATACGGTAAATAAACATGAAGGCAGTCTAAATGATCTCAGATGACAAAATAGACTTTTCATTCACTCATTTGCAGGTGATTTTGGTTCCTTTTTTGATTCTCTCGTACATAAATAATTATATTCCTCGAATATGCGCCAGGTTATTGACATATTTTTTTACCATCATTTTATATCATCTATGTATTTGAACATGTTAAGCTAGTTGAGAAAATTATTTTATTGTAGTAATAAAAGCGAAAAGCAAACTTTACATACAACTTAATTATTTAATTAAAAAATCATTCTTATTTTAATATAAAAGAATTAGTATAATTACATGTAATCATCATTATCAGTGTTATTCATATTAAATTTCATTGTTTTAGCTCAGATTTCTATTTTTTTTTTTAAATTAATAAAATAACTTCATATCAAAAGAGCTTTAACACAATAATTACTCTTTTATTTATTATTATTTGTAGATATCGAACGTTCGCTCGCACTTGCGTCTAGCCCCTGCTTCTCTGAAATTTTAAAATAACCAACCCCTATTGTTTGACACGGGCCCTCCGCCAAATCATTGTTTTGCACTGATGATGACTAGGCGTGATGCCAGTCGAAATATCTGCTAATTAAAGATGATGTGAGAGGGTCCATCTACTGCTGGCTTTTATTCTCCGGTCCTTTCCTTGTAAATTTTATAAATTTTCAAAACGTTCGAAATTTAAAATATTTATTGATTTTTATATTTAAAATTCAAAGTATATGTAAATTTTAAGAAGAAGACTTGATTTAATTTTTATTTTTGCCAGTAAGGTATTCTTTGAAAAAACATGAATTACTAATGCGTTTTTTTTATGCTATTATTTTTATTCCCGGGATAATGAGAAATTATTTATTCAGCATGATTCATTTGTTTTGTTTCAATCCATACACATAATTATACTTTCCTCTCATCTAAATACTCAATGACAAAACACAAAAGTTTTTTTTTTTTTTTAACTAAAAATTAATCTGTGGGAATTTTATAAAGTATCTCATTTCTTTATTATTAAAAAACTATTCATTTCAATTAACTTTAACTTTCTGAGCCGGTCACTGGCAATTTTATTCAGAAGAGGACAGTGTCTAATAAGAAAACCAGTTATTGCCCTGATTTTTTCTTTCGTTAAATAGAGCATTTGTTTAGCACTTGAGGTGAAAAACTTATAAACATTTTCGTCTGTATGTGTGCTGGTATTTGTTTCCAATAAAGGTTCACGTTGTCTTCTCAGGCCGTCTTTGTATAGCTATTTTACATTGCACATTTGGCCTATACTTGCTAGGCGATCTTCCTCTTTGCTTTCCTCGAGTCCAGTGTGACCTTGCAGCCACAATAGTTATTTTTTTCTGAGAATCTGATTTAGAGATTAGAGGCATTCCCACATACGCAGTTCTTTCCGAAAGTGAAGCTGACTTTTCTTAGAGATATGGACAATTTGATGTTTGGCCTCTAGTTCTAGCTGAGAATTCAATTTATCTTAAATTCTCGAAATAGCAGGTGAAACATTGCTATTTATTCACTTTGCTTTTAGTGGGTGTAATCAGTTATTTTACTTTCTCTTACCTTATATATGAAATATATATAGAGAGAAAGTATTGCGATCATGTCAAAAATTCGATGTCGAAATTTTGATGGATATTCATGTTTTGAGGTCTTCTGAGTCCAAAAAAAGTCCCGCAAATTGGTCTGTGTGCGGTCATTTTTAACCATGAAGGAATTGATCTAGGAGTTTGAAATTTTGATCCCCCTAAGGCGTGAAAATAAGCTTTTAATCAAAATTGGGCAAAAAATACTAGTACTTTACTAAGGTACTTTTTCAGTTTTTTTCGATTTTCTCAAAATTTGCTCCAATGATTTTGTTTAAAATTCAAAAATCAATTATTTTTTAGATACTCTTTCAAATGTATATTCTTATTTTGCCCTTGAAATCTTATGAAAACCACTTTACTCTTGTACTTCATACATGGGCGTAACTAGAGAATTTGGCTGGGGTGGGCCATGGGACAGCCATCCTCGCTGGGGGGGGATGGGACCAGCTATCCTCCGGGGGCCGAAAGCCCCCTTTTTTCCTATTTTTTGGGGGGGGGGGGGGGGGGGGGGGGGGGGGGGCACCCCCTAGTTATGCCCATGACTTCATAGGAAAGATAGGAGAAATGGTTGTCATAGTAACAAAATATAAATTTTTTCCCATGTTTATAAATTTTACCGTACTGTCGGAAACTAAATATATGTCGACATTAAAAATCTTATGTGACAAGTAAGAGAAAGTTGTGTACTGTGCGACCAGTCACACCAGATTTTTTAGCATGATTTACTAATTTAATAAACGTCAATGAAAAAGAAAAACTTTCAAAAATAAATTTTATTTTCACGACCGGTTTTGGCCAATTATCAGATTTTTTTAACATAAGTTTATTATATAGTTAATAATTTATATAAAAGTTGTGGCTGTCCAAAGATCAGAAATGTGTGAGATGAGAGAATGACAGCCAGTGGATAAACTCTTTTGAAATAAAATCTCAATTTAATTAAAAATTAATTGACATCCTCGCCTCTCATACATCTATAAAAGTGAAAAACTATTCATAATTACAGTTGATGATTCAATCCGGACATCTTTCTTATTCCTTGGAATTAATTAAAATAGTGAATCCTGCTAAAAATAATTATCCTAAACTAATTAATCATGATTAAATAATCCTCTATTTAATCACTTTGAAGCCAATCCATTCATATTTATTTAAATTAATTATCAGTCAGTGACCTTAAAAGGTTACCGCATATCCAACTTTTTTTTTCTTCCTTAATGGCGAAAGTATTTCACTTTATTTTGATGCGTTTCACGGCCAGCTGTCCTTGAAGGCTTTAGAAAATAAAAAAAAATTCGCTACGCGCTTAATGGATACAGTTCAATTTAAGGAAAGTGAAAAGAAAGGATATACTTTCGGTTATTTAACGAGATTAGACGAATAAGGTAATTAATTAAAATTTTTCTTCTATTAATGGGCAAAAAAAAGTATTATAGCGTAAAAAAGTGTTTTCCAATATTTAATATTTAACCAAGCAAAAAAATTCTTCAGGTTTTAATTAAATTCGGTAAATGCTCCATAGGTTCACAAGTTCGCTTCCACTTATGAGAGATTAAATTATATTGGCTACCGATTAATTTAAATAAATATAGTCTATACACCCTGAGATAGGAAAAATGTGGCGCGGTTGACCCACCCCATGGCTACGGTCATGCTTGAAGTAAATATTCTTGTTCACATCCCGTCACAACAGAGTTGTTAATTATACCATCGTCTATTTTTTTTTTTTGCTGCTGTGATAAAAATTAATAAAATTTTAAATTATCATAGATTTTATTTTCCAGATTGACAATACTGGTCCCGCTATATCAATTCGGTTAGAGTTCTTCATCGGAACCATTACATTTTTATCTCTGACATCTACCGGATTACTCATTAGACGAAGTAGACGATCGCCAGTGGCTTAGCGAGGGGGGGGGGGGTCATCATGTCCCGGGCGCTACTCACAAAGGGCCGCCAAATGGTCCGCAAAACAAAAAAATTACTGGATAATTTTAATTTTTATTATAATTGTAAATATATTTTAAATTTAGTGCCAGTGTAATATAATAATTTTGTATATTTTACATATAATATTATATGGTTTTCGAATGGGAGGTAGGGGGGAGCTAAAAAGGTTGATTGTGCCCCGGGCGCGAGTTAAGCTCACTACGCCACTGACGATCGCCTATGGGCTCCACGCTGTTTAGGGGCCCCGTAAAATTTGAACTCTTTTTCGACATCTGAGGCCTTAGACCCCGGCGCTATTTATTTAAATTGATTGGTAGCCAATTCAATTGAAATTAATTTTTGTCGCGGATGTGAACCCGAGACCTCTAGTAAAAATGGCAAGCATCGTAGAGGAGTATATATAATTATTTTTTGGAGGAAGGGGGCTGAACTCATTTTTGAAGATTTACCCCTACCCTCTTTTTTTTTTTAAATTATATAATGTTTTTTTATTCAATGGGAAATGCTTTATGAAAATTTTTAAAATGTATTGTATATAAATTTTGATTTTTCCACGAGCCCGTGGGGACATTTTGAACATTTCTGGGAGGGGTTGGTTATAAAACTGTTGTTTATTAAAATCTTATTGATAAAATCATTAGCTGACAGAGCCCCGAGATTTCGAATGCCTAAGGGCCTCCATCTTGCTTAATCCGGCACTATTGACATCTCATTAACATATGTTTCAACTGGATCAACCTCTTATGTTGCATTCACAGATAATTCTTAATCTTAAGATTATAATAAATACTTAATTATTCGAGATTTACAATCATGATTCTTTAATTTTTTCGTACTTCATCTGTTCTGAATCTATTAATATACATATATATATTACAATTCATTAAAAAAATAATCTTTATATACTATTAAAAAAGAGTTTTGAATAATTTATCGTAAAGATTATAATTTAACGAAATTTAATATATATAGTATCTCAAAAGAAATATAGGATTTTATTTAAAATAAAATATTATTGTCAAATTAATTAGAAAACGTTCATATTCGTATTTATTTTGAATATTAAGCTTATTAGCCATTTAAATACTGAATCATCCTGCTTAATGGCAAGCAGGGGATCCCTTAAAAAAAAATACCTCTCCTCTCTCAGAGGCAATTCTGGTGCGCCACTGGCTAGTTTATACTATGAAAATAAGAATTTCTAAATTGAAATTTTAGAAACTTTTTTTTCTCTTTGACGATTTTCTCAAAAGAATTAGAGATTGTCAAATGATCCATGGAGAACTTTTGTTAAATATTCTAATCCATGGGGGGGGGGAGATTTAATAGTAATGTTTACTCTTATAAAATAGTTTTATCAACTAATTAATAAATAATGTTTTTCCTTAATATGAATCGTTCTCTTCTTTTGGCGCACCTTTTATAGACACTAGTCTACTTGTCGAGTTCGGGATACCGCTCTAGAGAGTGACTTTCATGGGAGCGGGTTCCTGTTTCTTTCCCCAATATATTTCTACTGGCCTATATTTTAATTAAAATATAATAATAAAGTATACTGTATAATTAAGATTAGGAATTTTTCAATAACTGTCTATTATAATCTTAAGAAAAAGAATTAATCTGTGTATAGTCAGCAGGGGGTAACTAGCCTTTGAGCGCAGAGGGGGGGCCTGCGCTGGGGGCGAAGCTCAATTGGATGTCGTTTTTCAAGTTGTAATATAATTTTAAAAGAAAACTATCAATTTTTTGGACAATGCTATGGAAAGAATATGATAAAATCACCGTCCCTGAGCTATATCTTAGATGCCCTAGGGCGCCTATGTCGGTATCGAGGGGCGCCAAACGCTTGATGCGCCTGGGGCGAGTGCCCTCCTTCGCCCCCACTCTAGTTACGCTACTGTGTATAGTTTAGTGAATGATAAGAGGCCGCTCTGGTGGATATATAAATTGAGAATAGATAGATAGATAAGATAGATTAAAATTAAATGGTTCTGATGAAGACCTCAAGTCGAAACGATACAATTAAATAGCCAGAATTGACAACGTGTATATCAAGGAAGGGTTGTGAAAGCAGAAACTGGCAGCCGAAATTTTTTCATAAAATATTTTATTGGGCCGACTTTTCGGTCTCGATAGAAGCCATCTTCAGGGCCCAATAAGTGTCAAAGCTGCGACGTTCCAATTAATAAAGTGCCTAACTCCATTTTTGTTTATTTTTCAGGAGAGCCAAAAATTAGTCATTGTTAGAGCCAATGTTAAACACTTTTCGTGCGCCAACTTTTCGAACTGAATAATTTGAATTACGCTCTTACCCAGTTCAGGGCATAAGGATAATGATATTTTTCAATAGAAAATACAAAAAATGATTTTCGAAAAAAATTGGAGTCAGACACTTTTCTAATCAGAGCGTCGATATATATATATAATTATAAGGACCGTCGACCAAAAAATAAATACTTTTGCGTATTAGGCTGGTCGTCCACTGGACGCGACAACGCGCTACCGCTACAAGCGCTACAACACGCTACAGATCCCAATGTGTGTGAATCAATTGAAGCTCGTCCACTGCAAGCGCGCGACATCACGCTACAACGCGCTTCGAGCGACAAGGCGCTACAGATCCAAAAAAATGGGATCTGTAGCGCGTTGTAGCGTCTAACCCTTTGTTTTTCTAACCTAAAATACTCTCACCGGCAAAAAAAAAAACCGCAACACTTTGTTTTTTTCTTAATAAAATTGATGCAATTGAATTAAAAAATGTCGATATTCAATTTGTGGGACAAAATAAGATTAAATAGACCTCGAAGAGCCTCAGTTACTTCATCAATCACTGTTTGTTCGGTGAGTGTGTATTTAAATGAATTTTCATAAAATTTTTTTTAATTTTTATCAAGTGTTTTATGGATCAACTGTTTTGCAAATATCAGGTTTGATTTTTCATCATTGTCAGGATCTTTAAAAATAAACATAGAGTATGTTTAATTTATTTTATATTCAACCACTTCCCTGTATTCAACACATACTTATTCTTTTATGGTCGACATTACAATTTTTTCTGATATATATATATATTAAATTGATAAAAGATATACATTTTTTGTTATTTCACATTGAGTGATTTGGTGAAGTAACTGGGGCTCTTCGAGGTCTATTTAAAATAACCTTCATCCCAGAATATAAAGAATTTTAAAATAAGATTATTTGAAAATTTAGCGAAAATAAATATAAATTAGGACATTTTTATCTTGGTTTTATATTTCAATTTAATTATTTATTAAAATTATATGATTTTATTTTATTTATTGGTTAGAAATGTATATGAAATTTTATGTCAAATGTAGCGCGAAGTAGCGTGCAGTGGACGACCCTTGTCGCGTGTTGTCGCGTCTCTTGTTGTCGCGCTTGTAGCGGTAGCGTCCAGTGGACGACCAGGCTTATCCGTTTATTTGTAAATATTTCGACCCCAGTGATATGGAATCATCTTCAGTACAATCAACATGTTTTGCAAATCCCATGCAATATGACAAAATAACTGAGCATTCCATGAATGCAATTTTTATAGATGATTCCGTATCACTGGGGACGAATTATTTACAAATAAACGGATAATACGCAAAAGTATTTATTTTTTGGCCGACGGTCCTTTAAAATTAAATTGATCATCCTTACAGCCATCTACAAACAAAATATATATACTTTTTTGACACTACACATAGCTGCCTAATGCAAAATATATATACTTTTTTTGATACTTATTGGGCTCTGTAGATGGTCTTTATCGAGACCGAAACTTCGGCCCAAAAAAATATTTAATGAAAGAATTTTGAATCTGCTTTCGCAACCGTTCCTTGATACAACTCAACAGCTACAACTATACAATATGAAAAAATATCTATAAATTTAAATTATTGTCACTCTATATAGACCGAGAATGAAATAAGACAAAATGATTTAAATAAATATGACTTTTTAACCGAAAAAGCAAATCATAAAGGGGACATCGCCTGGGGGATGAATTTTTAATTAAATAAAATATTTTCTAAATCCATTTATATGATTGATTTCGTTTAAAGAAAACCGTTCTAATTTTTTGTTTGTTTATATTTTTTTTTCTATTTCTAAGATAAAATTAATTACGATTAATCGTTCTACACGCCATGAAATTTTTTTTTTTTTTTTTAATTTAAAAAGTTCCGCTTTTTTAATGGATTTACTTTGCGAAGAGAGTTGAATGCCGGAATCCCGTTTTAAGATAGAGAAGAAGGTGAGACCTTTTTGCTCTCATTCAATTTGCCATTACATCCATTCAAAGAAATGAAAGATACAAGTAGACGTATCTCGTTCGACTTTCATCTCGTTTGTCCGGTTGCAGCAGACAACGCCTCTCCCTTGATTCCTTGATTATCTCTCTCTCTCTCTTTAAAAATAAAATACCGGACCAGTTTCAAGAGTGATGGTCAAGCGAAAGGACGTAAACAAAATAGAAAGTGGCAAAAGTGTTTAAAATAACAGAAAAAAAAAATGTTTTCGTTTTTTGCATAGTTGGACAATCCTTTTGTTTCATTCTTTTTTTTTTTTTACTCTTGTTCAATTGTTTTCAAATATTAACCTTAATTTGGGACTCTCTTTCTAAACTATTAATAAATTATTCATTATATTGGATTGCGAAATATTAATAGAATGATATTCTTTCACACAAAAAAAGTGTAAATAATTATGGGAATTTAAACTAAATGGTTTTTATTTAGGTTTGATTTAGATACAGTGATTTTTAAATGGTATGTAATTACTAGAATAAACAACTTCTCTATGAGTTTATTAAGCGAAAATTGAAAAGAAATGTTTCTTTTAAATAAATATTTGATCGGGGAACTTATTAACAACACCTTTTATTAGCTTCCAATAAATCAAGATATTTTTCGTCTTTCATCTGTCTGTCTGCCCTTATACAAGATATATAAGAAGTAATCTCTTTTTATAGCCTACCTACCTACCTACCTTTTATTAATTTTTAATTGCTGCAATTTAGCGTGTTTTTAAAATAGTCGAACTTTTTGAGTGAAGATCCTATAGTAAGACTTTTTCGGCATCGAAGGCCATTTCTATCCCGTCTCTATTTATTTGAATTGATTGGTATCCTACTCAATTGGTGAATTTTGTCGTCTGGGACGGGTTGCGAACCCGCGACCCTTGATACAAATGGCCAGCACGCTAAACACTACACCAAGGCCTGAGGGTCTTATTTGTAGTTATATACTATGGATATATGCAAATGCAGGCTAGCCAGAGACCAGTCAACATCTCGAACGCCTCAGCACTAAGCACATCCACTTCGACGATCAACACCCAAACCCAACACATCTCAAAGAGCGCAAACCCAAGCCTCGGAAACATTCAGCAATAGCACGTCGACTTGGGGAGTAGGCAGATTGAGGCCCCGTAGTCAACCTAAACAGAACACAAACACATTTCCCTTCCTCCAGTCTCTCAAAGACCAAACCACGCCTCCATAAAATTGACCTGGGGACCAGCAAGACTTCGACTCCATAAACAAACTATCTCAACAATTCCCCCTAATCCCAAACTCTTGGAAATGGCTCCAAAGGAGAGCCGAAGCGTTGAGTAAATCTCAACATCCCACGCGACTTAACCCGAGAAAACTTATCTTCGCATATATATATATATATAGAAGGATGAGTAAAAAGGCCAAGCAGCTATTATTATTTCTTTATTGGTATTAAACCCACAGCGACGTTTCGGTCGACTATGCGACCATCTTCATGGCTATAATGGAGTATACAAAGACACAACATCAATAGGTTATACAAAAAAAAAAAAAATTATTTTTTAAATCAAGACATTAAAATAGAGTATAATATAACTACCTAGGGTTTAGTCAATAGTAACCCTCTTGAGTTCTTTGATAGACATTTATGTAAAATTTTTTTATTCAATACGATCTATCACAATTACATTCAGCGCCAGTCAGATTGAATATAAACTTTCCAATTCATTTATGCGGCTTATATACTTTGCTAATATTAATAGTTTTTAATAAATTCCCAAAATATAATTACAAGAAATTTTTAAATAAACAAATATAAATTTATACATTGATTTTTTCTCTCTCTTTCACAAATATAAACAAGAGCAAATCTAATACCAAACAATGAAATTAACATATTTTAAATTAATTATTTTATTATATTCCTATAGGTGAGGACTAGTTGTTTTGAAGTCCCTCTTGGAATTCACTGTTTGATTGAGAAATATAAAAATAGACTCTAAAACTTGCCTCTTGAATGTGTTACCTTCGAAACCCAGTATTTTGACGGAATCAAAGTCAAAAATATGCTCTTCCTCGATAGAGTGAGCTGCTAGGGCAACATGAGTTTCTTTATTTTTTATATTCGTTTTGTGTTGGGACATTCTTCTGTTAAGATATTGCTGAGTCATTCCTATATAGCAAAGATTACAGTCTTGGCAACTGACCTTATTGATGTTGTGTCTTTGTATACTCCATTATAGCCATGAAGATGGTCGCATAGTCGACCGAAACGTCGCTGTGGGTTTAATACCAATAAAGAAATAATAATAGCTGCTTGGCCTTTTTACTCATCCTTCTACATATTGATTCAGCTATTCACCTCGCTTACATATATATATATATATATATATATATATATATATATATATATATATATATCGACGTTCTAATTAGTAAAGCGCCTAACTCAATTTTTGTTTATTTTTCAGGAGAGCCAAAAAACATTTCTTTGTCATTATTAGAGCCACTGTTAAACACTTTTCGTGCGGCAACTTTTCAAACTGAATAACGCTCGCCAGTTCAGGGCATAAGGAGAATGATATTTTTCAACAGAAAATACAAAAAAAAGGTGGAGTTAGACACTTTTCTACTGAGAGCGTCGATATATTGATATATTTATTTATTGTATTTAAGTTCTTTTTTGGCAACGCAGGCCATTTAGACCCTGTCTCTATTTATTTCAATTTATTGGTAGCCAATTAAATTGAAATAAATTTTTGTCGCATAAGACGGGATGCGAACCCACGACCCTTGGTTCAGAAGGCCAGCACGATAACAAACAAACAGACATTTTTTTCCCCATTCTTTTCTTTGACATTAAAATTTGAAATTTAAATTAATACTGCATTTGCAGTAGCTTCGGACTAAACCATGAAAGCTTGGCTTGCCAACCATTGGGAATTAGGTTGACCACTTCTCTTGTCGAGTTTACAAAAAACTTTATTTGTTCTGGACCGGATCTCTATTGCTTCAGTAGATTATTATCAATGCTCGATTTTTGCGATAAGCTGGGATCGAACAAGAATCTAGTATTATCTCGGATCGGAGCAACCTATCAATTAGGCCCGTGGTGTTTGGGACATTGAAAAAAAAATATATTCACATTTTTTTTCTTTCAAATTAAATTTGAACTAAAGAAAAAGTTTCTTAAATGGAAAATTGGTATAAATAGGTTTTTGAAAAAAGATATAAGGATCATTTAACATTACAGATTTTATTCATGCGTATCGCAATAATTATCTTTAATTGTGAATTAATTTTTTTTCTCTCTAAAAAAAATTTATTTAAAGTAGAAAAAAAATTAAGTTAAATATTTTAACAATAAAATCATTGATGTATATAAGTCAAGTGTGAAAAAAGTGAGAGTTGTCTGATTAATTTGCTTTTTTTTCGGATTTAATTTGCAGATGAGGCCGTGGCTGTTACCGGTCTTGTTAATAACGACTGTCGCTGTTGGTGAAAAGCAAATCAAATTGGAGGACATTGAACGGGATAATTTGGATAGCGCGAGACAATTGAAGCAACAACATAAACAGCTGGCCTACTCACAACAACAAACGAATCAGCCGGTGGCTTACACACCACAACAACCTGCCTCTCAGGTTGCTTATGTTCAGGCGGCTACACAACATCAACAAGCACAACAACAACAACAACAACAACCACCTGTATCGCAACCGGTTTTTACTAACCAGTTCCCTAATCTTCAATTCTCACCTCAATTTATTCAACAATTGCAACAGGCGTATTTGCAGCATGCAATTCGACAAATGCAGGCTAGAGGTCAGGTTTTTCCCGTTCCAGCGCAAGCGCCTGCAGCATCTTCCGGTCAGCCAGCTCCCGCTTATTATATACTCCCATCAAACCAACCTGTTCAAGTCTATGCCAATCAACCAGTACAGTATTTAGACAACAATCAAATCACACAACAATCGAATGAAAAGACACAACGACCTCAAGCAACACAATTAGTACATATCATCCAACCTCAAGTCATCCGACAAGCACATGCCTATCAACCGACAGCAACGGCAACCGCTCATCAGGTGTATCAAACAGCAGCGCCGACTCATACATTCGTCCCTAATCAAATTTACCAACAATCCGCTTATGCCACAATCCCTTATTCCGTACCAATCAAACAAGTACAAATTGCAAGTTTACAGAATAAAATTCCTACCGGAACCAAAACAGCTACTACCACAAATACTCAATCAACAACAGACGATGGTTTCGTACCGACTGCAGCAGCTACAGCCCATCGACAAGCGCTTCAACATCCGAAACATGGAATAAGCTATTTTAGCTATCGAAGTGGCCCTGGGGCCTTTTGAGCTTTTCTTTCCTAAAAAAAAGTAGATAGACTAACTGGTGAATGTAGAGTGAAAGTCTGCATTCAGCATCACGAATCCTTATTGTAAATATTTCTGGTCATTAATTATTATTATTATTTTTATAGTAATATCTGGAGTGAGATTAAAGCACTTAATCGGTGAATGACCAAACAGAAAAATCATTTTTTTTCCGATGACTTTTAATAAATACATCTAAATAAAAGAAAAGACTCAAATAATTTACATGACAAGACAAAAATTATGATTGTTGTTTAATTTATCTTTAATATTTGATTTTATATATTATAGAAATATCTTATAGCGAACCTTTATTTTTAACTATTTTAGAAAAAGGAGCAAGAAACTACACTTCTTTCTGATATATGAAATAAACAGCCATCTTATTTAAACATCTTTACCAAAACATTAATAGTTGATATGCCGGACGAAAATAAAATAATAAACCTGAAGATAAAAAAAATGGAAGTTTACAGTTAAAAAGAGAGAAAGTCAGGCAAACAGGTAGCCTCTATTCAAATACCCACACATTGGGGAATTTATTTATATAGGCCTTCTTTTGATTGACTTCTCCTTTTGTATTTTAACGTAATAATAATTTCAAGTATTGTTGTGGCTTTTATGTAATTAGATTAATGATATAAAGGGAATGTAGCCAACAATAAAAAGCATCTATTTTGTTAATACTTTTATTCCGGAACGAAACGGCTATGATCTATAAAGCCAAAAATAAATAACAAAATAGATGCTTTTTATTGTTGGCTCCATCCTCTTTAAATCATTAGTCTAATAATAATTTCATACTCTTAGTAGAAATGGTAATATGTAAAAAAAAAGGAAAACAAAACAATAAGCTTGCAGTCAGTATAATTTATTTATTTAGCCCACTGCTAACGTTTCGGTTCTAGAATTAGGACATCAGAGCTGCTGTCATAAAGGCTTATAGTATCATACACTCTTTAAATAGCAATGTAATTATGGTCTAAATGAAGCTTTTTTATCCAAACCATTTTTAGCCCCTCCATCCAGCCCATAATACCCAGTGCTGCCAACCCTGCGATTACCTCAGGCTCTCCGGCTTTTTCACAATATCTTATTTATGAAATATGAATTCATTTTATATCACAAATCCGGAGAAAAAAAAATTCAGGAGTCAGGAAAAAAACAAGACGAGTGCCAAATATTCATTTCAATTCTCGCCCTCACGGCTGACGTTTTGCTGTGAGCGGACCACATGCTGAATGTCACTGCCTTTGCAAAAATCCACACTTTTTGATTATTGCCAGCGGGCTCTGAAGATGGCTTGTCCTAGGGCCGAAACGTCAGCCGTGAGGGCGAGAATTGGAATAAAAGAATTTTTGGCTGCACTTGTCTTGTTTTTTTCTGACTCATCATCATTAAGCTTTAAGCCTAAAGCCACAGATCTTTATCGATTAAAAAAAAAGCTCGAACGAAATTCGAATACTGAAAAAAATGGTAAATAATAAAATATACTAAAAATAAAGGTAAAATGATATGAATTTTGTACAGAAAATTTCTCCGGCTTTTTTACGATTCGAATCTCCGGCTTCTCCAATTTTTTCATTCCAAATCTCCGGCTTTTTTGGAAATCTTAGTTGGCAGTACTGATAATACCATTGTTATTTAAAGTGTGTATGTTCATACACATTCGTTGTGGTTATAGTTACGCCATTATGACGGAGCTCCAGCTCTGTAGATGGTTCAAGCCCTGCGACCGAAACGTTAACAGTAGGCTGAATAAATAAAGAAATTTACTGGTACTTCTTGTTTTATTTTCTACATCTTACAACCTCAGCCGTAGACGTCTTAAATTAAAAAATTTTTGGTCTTATTCTGGATCATTTTTCTGGATTTTTACAAAAAAAAAGACAACAGTTGACCAAACAACTTGTTTAATTTACAAACTGTTGATAGGAGGCTTGTAAATTTTTTTAAATGTAATTAAAGAGTATTTATTTCAGGCAGATAGAGTCTCTATTTATATCAAACTTAATTTGTCATTGATTCACCCTTTTTAAAAAGTATTAATATAAATATGGAAAAAAGACAGAATTTATAAATTTATATTATTGTCCAAAGATTTGGCCCATAATTATCGTCAACCCTATTTACCATATAAACATGTTTCTTTTTTATCTTAAAAGGCTTAAAATAGCAAGTTAATCCTTGCCGAAACGCCTTGAATAAAGAGTTTGATATGAATAAAGGCTCTTTTCCTCTTTCATTAAATTAATAATACATTTAAAAATTAAATTTATTAGGAAATTTTTGTATGATTTTATGCCCCTCGATTCCCTTAATTTGAAATTGAAAATCTCAAAACAGGATGGCTTGTCTTCTGGTACTAGCTGACAGGACTTAATATTTGCATTCTCACTGACGTTAGTACATTTTATTTAGCTCTCTCAAAATTTGCTTATGACAAAAAACACATATGACAACTCTATTTTACCATAAGACTCTTTGAACAACTGAGGATGGCGCAATAAATTTGGCCGAAACGCCTTTTGTTGAAAGGAGTCTGTTTTATTTGAATCACGAGGTTCTACTCTATCTGGCTCTCCTCCATATCACATACATTACAATACATTCGCATTTATATTTATTTACTAGTTTACTATATATATATATATCTAGATTATTTATGATTTAGTGCGACTATTCTTCAGATAATAAGTTTTTGTTATAGATAAACTGCTTTTTTTTATTGTTTGTACATATGCTTTTTTGTTAATAAAAATAATAAATTAAGTTTTCATCTTTTATTTTTATTTTTTGTATAGCTGCATTCGTTGCACTTTCTTTCAGATTTTTTCAAGCATCTTATTCCAAATTATTCTATAAAATAAACAATGATGAGACATCGTTTAAGTAAGAAGTGAATGTAAAAATAATTATTTTGAAAGTTAAATTTATTAAATAACATTAAAAGTGATGCATATCTATAAATCCCTCTCCTAAGATTTGTTTTATTGTCTCACATAATTATAATTAATCTTTCGATAAATAAAAAAAAGAAATTTAAATTTAAAAGGATAGTAGGAATTGTTTATGAAAAAATAAATTTATTAACGATCTATGGCCTACTCCTCCCCCCTCCTGGAACCTTCCTTCAGACAGAAAAAGTACAGCACTGCCTTATTTATTTATTATCATATCGTATCAAGTATATCGTAGATTTTCCATCTTTATTCTTTAGTTCCTAGTTGAGTTTCTAGAGTGCAGCACCAACCGGATCAAAGCGCCGAGTTTTCTCCTCTCTCCCTCCTCCAAATCCACCCTCATTCACCCATTCATCTTCACATTAGTTGAGATATATGGCTAAAAGAGTGCAGCACCATCCATATTCAATTTATAAATTCAGGTATTTGCTCCTTTATTTTTTAAATTGAGTTATTTTTCCCACTTATAAAATGTCTTTCGTATTGATAAAAATAGCCAAGATAACATCTTTGAATTAAAAGAAATATAATATTTTACCAGGTATATTTAAATAATATTTAAATTAAAAAACCATTTTTATCTTAAAAACAAATTTAATAATTATGCTATAATAAAAAAATTATAGAGTAGTATATTAATTTTTTAAACTATTTTAAAATATATTTTTTATTATAAGCAATAATACTAATTATTAAAATTAAACATTTCAGAAAAAATTTGACTAATGGAAGGCATCCTACTTTGTTCCCGCCCACGCCATCTTTCTCGACTATTCCAGCATCTTCGCTCGTCTTTTTAGTAGTTGCTCAACAATGGAGCCGTTAACATCTAAAGTGACCTCGTAACCTCTCACCAAAAAAAGGCGGTATATCATCATTTTGCCATGACGACCACTCATTTTCTCCAATTTTCTTCAGAATCCATCGAATAAACTCGTGTTTCAATATCACCTTTTCCTCATATATCCAGGTATTTTATTTTAATCCTTTTTGATTCGAATTTTTTAAACTCTTTATTAGGAAAATCGTTTCGGTGTTCATTTGGAGGGGAAGTGGCCTATCTCAGCCTTGTCTTATTTTAATTTTCTCCTTTACAAACTATATGCAACTTTATTTACATTATAAGTATTATAAAATCATTTAATTTCCCATAATTCTAATGAATCTCTTATCAGCATGATGATCTTGCTCTCTCTCTCTCTCTCTCCTTCCCCTCCCCCCTAACCCTCCCTCCACACCTCTCCCCCTCCTTTAAGCCGTTTACTCCATTTCTCTCTTTCCTCTCTCTTTCGCTCTATAATTTAAAACAGTGAAGTCGTTTAGTTCAGAACGGATCAAAATGAACGAGTTACTTATTAATGACCGAGAATGTTCGAGATCAACTTCCGTTTGTTTTTTTTTTTTTTTTATTTAGTCAATTGTTATTTCCTTCTTTCGTTTTAAAATATATAAACTTAAAATAATAAGATAATTAAAATTACTATTTCTAATGAAAATTTAACATCTTTTTTCTAAATAATTAAAATTACAAATATTAAATTTTTTTTTAAACCCTTTTCGTCTACAGCGGTCATTTAGGTGATTGACTTGTATAAATATTTAAATTTTAAGTATTGCTCAACACGTTGCCCCCGTTGCTCGGGGTCACCAATCCCGAGTTTTCAGGCTCTTGGCATCACTTAACGGCAATGATTGTGGTGACTATTATTCTTCTCCGTTGCCAGGCCCGGGGGGGGGGGGGGGGGCTTATTAAATTTCAATGATATAATCAAATGGATCAGTGGCAGTCCCAGGAGAGGAGAGACGAAGAGCAGCGGCGTAACTTGCCTTTGAGGGCGGAGGGGGCGAAGCTCAACTAGGGCGCCGTTTTTTAAGTTGGAATCAAGAGCGTGGTGTTTCTCGGGGGAGGGTAATCTGGTGTGACTGGTCACACAGCACACAATTTTTTCTTAATTTCGGTAATTTAAAGGCGCTTTCTGTACTTGTTTGCCAGAATATAATTACAAATCAAATTTTTACTTTCTCTTACCTCTATATATATGTTAATATGTTAATATATAGAGAGAGAAAGTATTAAGTATTAATTTTTAAAATTTTACATTCAAAATAAATTTTTTTTTTGAAAAAAAGTTTTTTTTTTTAAATCTCGGGTGGGGGGAGGGGGTAATTACACCCTTCCCCCCCCCTTGTATCTGCCCTTGGGTGGATATATAATTGGAAGGGAGTGGAATATAATTTAAAAGAAAACTATCAGTGTTTTTGGACAATCTATGGAAACAATATGATAAAATCACCTTCCCTGGGTTTTAGATGCGCCTATGTCGGTATCGAGGGGAGCCAAAGGCCCGATGCGCCTGTGGCGGAGGAGGCGAGCGCCCCTCTTCGCCCCCACCTAGTTGCGCTGACGGAGAGGCAAGAGCGCATCCAGAGGTGTTTCTCGGGGGGTAGGTGGGGGTGGGGGGTAATCTGGCGTGTCTGGTCGCACAGTACACAGTTTTTCTTAAAATTTGACATTAAAAATAAAATTTTATTCCCAAAAAAAATATTTTTCTCAAATTTTGGGGAGGGAGGATTAATTACCGCGGAGAGGCAGTGGCGCAAAAGAGTAATAATGATTTATTATATTTTAGTTCCGTATTAAAATGTTTTTATATGTTTAAAATCATATTATTTTTTTTTACTGCACAAAAGGAGGAAGGGGCTTTGAAAATATAATATAATCTTAAAAAAAAAAATATTTTTATTAGATTATTTTATTATCTTCACACAAACATAGCCAGCAGTGACCACTAGAAAAGGATAAATGAAATTGTTTACTTTTTCTCTAATTCATGAAGAAAGAGGAGATGCGTATTTCGGTTGCCTAACTTCGAGGCGTTTCCATTAGTTGAGTTTTATTACAAGAATAGGAAACCAGGGAATATACACTCAAAATTTTTTTCCTAAAATATTTATTTATAAATCAAATCTCGGGGGCAATTATCCCCTTTACCCCCCCCCCCCCCTTGTATTCGCCCTTGTGTGCTTACAAACAAACGCTCATTGCTCGTTTAATAGTATAAGATAAGATAGTGAGAAGTATGCATGCAAATTTTTCGATTTCGATCTTGATTAAAACTATTTTTATTATTTTACTAGATCTGAAAACTTTAGTCTTACAATACTATAAAGATTTTTTAAAATAAATATCTCGGACTTCGTAATCAAATTTAATAATATTTTTAAAATTTAAAATTTTTTTTTTTTTTAAACATTCACACTTTTTTCTCATTCACACTCACACACATTCACACTGTCTTTTTGGCAACTCAGGCCATATAAGACATTTACAATAACCGTTATTGATTTAATATACATATATGGGATCCAGGCATTCTTATTTAAGCCATTTGGTATCCAATTGGCTTAAATAAAATCATCGGACTGCCCGGGGTTGGTCCATGGTACACGATGTTCGTGTACCTTGGACTAATTTATCAATAGATTTTAATTTATCTTGTCTAAAGTTATACAAATATATAATTTATCAGTATCTTACTATCTTATGTTGTTCTGAAGGTTTTAAATATAATGCTGGATATATTCAAGATATTATATTCAAAACTTTAATAAAAAAATAAAA